>JAODPA010077078.1:0-28028 GCA_025585075.1 Nepenthes mirabilis
GGGCGAAGGCAGCGACGCGAGGAGAGAGAGAAGCCGCGGCAGCGCGCGCGGCGAGGAGAGAGGTTGTCGGGGAAGGTCGACGGCTGCGATAGGAGATACAGGCGGCGGTGGCTAGTGGGCGAGGCAGCGACGGTCGCAGGCGAGGTGACGAAGCCGCGCGGGTAGAGAGAGAAAGGGCGCGCTGCGAAGAGAGAGAGAGCGCCGGGAAGGTCGGTGGCCGAGAGAGGAGGTGGTGGCGGCACAACTGGGCAAGAGAGAGAAAGCGCGCAGGTAGAGAGAGAAAGTGCCGGCAGGAGAGAGAAAGCTCAATTTGGGTGTTTCAAAGTTTCTTTTTTTTCAGATCTGTAAAGTATAAGATTGAGGCAAGTATCCTCTAACCTTATTATTAGTCTGATTTAGTATCTGATATGTTTTGACTATTATTTAAAAATTTTACTAATATGTATATTATTTTTATATACTGTCTTTTTTTTCTGTACATGTATATATATTTTACCTGTTGTTTGGTGGTTTTTATGTGGATTTTGTGATTTTTGGAAGGTTTTGTGTGTGTGTGTGTGTATATATATATTTGTGTGTCTGTATGTTGTGAAATCATGAATTAGGCAATGCATTAGTCTACAGGCATGCTGCTAAGTGCGAGGTTACTACGGGACCATAGCGCTCCGAGACTCGAGGGGACATTATATGTGATTCGAGGCATGAGATATGTGGGTTCCTTTTCCCGATGGGAAATCTTTGGTCCCAAAGGGGACATTTGTGATATGTGATCTTCCTTCCGCTAGCAGGAAGGTGAGCTTTGTTGTAGTTGACCTGCCTCATTCACTTTAATGAGAGCCATCGTAAAGGATTGATGAAAACTAATATATTCGGACGTCCTAATATATAACTAAATTTGAGATTTCACCCAAAGCTGTGGGTGATAAAACATAGTGAGCAAGTTCCTAGTTTATGGTAGACAAAGTATATAGATGGCCTTGAGTTGATGGCCTAAACCATTGCAGGGCCTTGAGCTGCCAGCCTAAACCGTTGCTGGGCCTTGAGCTGCCGGCCTAAAACGCAGCTGATATAGTTTTGGTTACCAGACAAGTACAACTCTTCCTCAAGTTGGTTTTTTATATTTTTGGTTCTTTAATTTTGTGCATGCTTTGTATTTTTGCATATATTTGGGTAGACAATGATTTGAGATACGTGGATTGATCCACTGATGGGTAATAGGAATGTCTCGTACATATGGATATGTGTTAAAGCTTGGAACATGTTTTATATTTGTATGATTTGGTTTCGGTTTTTCTTTTATTTCTACGTATGAGATTATTAGATTTTGGATCTGGACGATGGTATGTGTCTCATGAGGATGTGGTGACGGTTACGGCTTATGTGACCTCGAATCATATGATATGATATCGTATATAAGATTTTATCGGATCGCGATTTATTATGATTATATCTCAGAGGGACTGTTTGATACCAACGATGATTTAGTACGATATATTTTCTCGATTTTCAGGGATTTTCATGCACCTTGTGTTTGATTTGCACATTTGTGATGTGATATCCCTTCCTTCTTATTTATATGTACTGTCTTATATATATATATGATACTTGTTGAGTTCTAGGCTCACGTTTTCATATTTTATCAATTCAAACTTGTTGCATGGATACGCTTGTAGGAGTTTGATCGTAATCTGAAGTGGCATATCTCTATCGGGGAGTAAAGATGTTTATGTTAATTATGTTATCAGATCTCGGTGGTGGTTATTGTTTATGGCCAGATGAGGGCTTTGGTCCATATATGGGACATATATTGGGGTTGTTATATTATGTTGATATGCTATAGTTATATCTGGATACCTCCCTTGTAATATTTGGATAGTAGATCATGTATTATGATGTCTAGATTTATATCTGATGAGATCCTGTGTGGGTTTTGTTGCATTGGGTCCGTTTATATATATATTGTCACACATGGGTTGAGTTTTGTCGTGATTATGTTATTGATTGAATTTTATATTACGGATATTATTTATTGACCTGCATATATGTTCCTGGGATGTGATAGATGCAACCGAGGAGACTAGTCTCAGGGAGGCCGGCTGGATCGGACGGCTCTGATTTCTCCTTCCGGATGGTTGTCGATTCAAGTAAGCATTTGCTCAATACCAAAATATGGATTTCAAGTTGCAATTGTCCATCTTTTTGGTTTTCATAATTTTGAGATCTTGAAATTTTTATACTGAATTGAAAAAAAAAAACTCCATGGTTCCTTCTAATGGGTTTTTCATGGAACTGAAGGATATACAAAAGTGGCTATAAAGAAGTCTCATCTTGGTCGTCTCCTTGTAGTTCAGGTACCATTTGGCATTATATTCTTGTTAGATGTTAAGAGTTACTAAAGTATAGGAACTATATATGTGGAATGTAACTGTTTGTTTTGATGTATTTTAGATTCATTAGAATTGAAGAGATTTCATGAAGGTGAATTTTTGATATTCGAAGAAGTTCAATACGACAGTTGTAGCGTTCAATGAAATCGGATAGTTTTAACCCATTCCTTAGAATATCCCTTTCATCTCAAACTCAACCTTTCTTTCTCTAAAGCACAATGTGTAGTATACATACTTCAATGGCCAAATTGCACCCTCTTTCCTTTGCCCTAACTCAACCAAACTCCATGATTGGAAAATTTAATGCAGTATAGCAATTATGGATATCCGATTACGCAATACCAAACTACTATTAAGAGTATATGTTTGTTGGAGTATTGGTACTTTTTGCCTACATCCTCAATTACGTTCCTTGATATGATGATTTTCATGGTTTGTTTGGAGTCAAATTCATGGTGTCATGCAATTCAACTGCATTGTATAGCACATCAAAAACCAAAGAGAGAAAAAAATTGCATTACTTTTTGTTTGTGTTGGGATAACCAGTGGATGTAGTGTAAGTCATTGCATATAGTTGTTGGAAGTCACACCAGATTGGAGTGGAAAATAGTTGAACTTTTACAGGAATTACTATTATGGAGGTAATTAGTTGTGTTGCATCCCATGCCATGCAGTGATGTTGGTGGCACCGTGGCTTAAAATGTTGATGTCGATTGATATGTTGATACTATGGTTGAAAATATCAGTATTAGAATCGATATCGGCTACGCCCATATCGGTATCGAACATTACATATCGGCATTGGATGTACCAAAAGGTAAAAAAATATTAAAAATCGTAAGTTAATATAACTATATTTGTTATTATTTTGAATATTGACTGATATATTTTCGATACAAAAACATATTGTGATATATTGATGCATATCGGCCGATATTTGTATCAACAATTGAGACCTAAGAGTTATGGACATATTGATGGAAATATTAACGATGCAGATATTAATTTGAAATAAAATGTCGAAATGAAGTTTAAAATATAGAAATTTTATACTGAAGTCTTTTCCAAGTCTTCCTCATGTGAACCTAAATGTTTTACACTTAATGCATTTCCTGCCTCTGTATGGCTGTATGTGGAATTACTTTCGGCATCATTTAACTGTTAATTGAGATGCCAAAATAATAACTGACATCTCTAAGGGCTGGGATCGTGCTCTGTTTTCATATTTGTAGAAGTATTAGAGGGTGTTATATGATGTGAATTTCCCTTCGCATTGATTTGGATGTCTGGAGTTGCCATGGAACCATCCTTTTTGTTCAGGGAGGTGGCTTGAAATATGTGTTCAACATTAGATGACTTCAGAAAGAGGTTCATGGTTATAAACCATTGTTCTCTGGAAAGATATCAAATATAGGCGGTTCAACACCTGTTCTTATTTAATTTTATTGTTGCTTCATGATGTTGTTTGGCAATAGCAGTGCCTGAGTGTGAAGTCAAGTTTGATGACTTTAGTCTAAGCTGGACCAACTTTTGATGAATTGATGCCTTGGGAATGTTTTATTGAAATCCAAAAATAGGATGATGGTAGCTTAATCATTACAGTGGAGATTCTGTGGTCATGACAGAAAGAAATAGAACAACTTTTGAAAACATACACAATCTAGATTGGTGTTTCTCTCTGAATTCATTTTGCCGTCTTTTCTTTTGGATGGAGAGTTACCTACCTCATCTTACTCATCTTTTATGGACTTTGTGAGTACTTTCAACCCTTTGTTTTATATTATTGATTTGTTATTTGTCATTCAACTTGCACTTGGGTGATGCCACTTTTGCATCCAATTAATTTACATAGTCAGGGTTACCTACCTCATGACCCTCATCTTATTCATTTTTGAGGACTAAATGGGTGCCCTCAACCTTTTGTAATTTATTGTTTCTTCATTATTTTTGCATTCATCTTGCACTTGGATGATGCTATCTCTGCATCCAATTAATTTACATAGCTAGAGACGTAGAGCTACCTACATAATCTTATTAATTTATTATGGACTTCACGGGTGCTCTCAACCCGTTGTATTTTTATTCATAATTTCACATTCATCTTGCACTTAAGTGATAACACCTTTTCATCCAGCCAATTTACGTAGTGTTTGAGCAATTAAAAAAAATTTGTATATTATGACTCGACCTTGGCATCTTATTATTAGAATTTTCTTGTATCTACTCATAAAAAACGTTATATGGCGTGCATTGTTGATAATACATGATAAAGGTAATAATTTTAGATGAAGGATGTTAATCTGGACAGCATCTTGTCAGAGGAACATACAGACTTTACTCATCAGTTTTTTTTCCTTCTAAAAAGGATTTGATTTTTAAAATAGCTTTGAAGACAGTTTACGTAGTACCCGAGTCCTAATTATTAGTAGCTTTCATCTAATTATTTGTGTGGTCTATATTTAAATGCTAAGGTTGGATTGTGTTGCGTCCGGGAACTCTGGACGCGCAAGAGATTGGGTGTGAACGGATCTCTAAGCACGCGGGCTGAAGAGTTGGAGTAACACAAAGTAAAGGGAAGTCTAGCGAGTAGAGAAATTTGGGAGCGGGGATGAACACTTCGCTTTACGTGGAAAACCCTTCGTGGGATGAAGGATGAAAAACCACGGTGGTGGACTTGTCGTCCGAGTAATCTCACTATGAAGAAGAAGAGATACAGCAGTGGAGGCCTAGGAGACTTAACGTCCTTAGGGCAATTACAACTCAGTGAGTATCACTTCTCTGTTTTCTCTCTTCTTTGGGATTTTACCAAAGTCTGGCTATGGAGTTCTGAGAGCCCAAAGGTCCTTCTTCTGCTGCCTGAGTTGGGTATTTATAGGGAGCGTGATGTCGTATGGAAGGCGACACGTGGCGCTGGCACGTCAGAACTGTCTGCCACCATCGCCACCACTGTGGGTGCGGCTGTGACAGGGACACCTGTCACAGCCTGCAGATACGGCGCTCAGAGGCGCATGGCCTGCAGGTACGGCGTGTCAGGAGCCGTTGCGTGCGTTGAGCTGGCACCTGAGTTATTTTGGTCTTTCTGATGGTCCCCGTCCTAGAGGAGTCTTCGTTGTTTGTCCGGGCGGCCAAGCAAGTTGGAGACGAGCCAGCTGTTCGAATCTGGCCGAGTTCATGGGCCTTTTGGGCCGGCCTTCTTGTGCAGCCTTTTGGGCCTGTGCCTGTGATTTTTGGGCCCAAGTTCCAGGACCTATCAGATTGAAAAATCGAAATTATAGAAATTTAACTTTCCATATGTCCCCAAAAAATATGGAGCCACTTTAGATTTTTGTTCAATGATGGTGTGATTTCTCAGTCGAGCAAAGCTACTTTTTCTTAAGCCTTGGTGTTTGAGGCCCCTGCCTGAACGGCAGGATTCTAAGCATTGGTGTTCCAACTACGGGTGTAAGGTAGTACAAATGGGACCATTACAAGTACTGGTGCATAAGCGGGACCAAAAAATGGCCTCACTATTAGTACCAGTACTGTGAGGTACCGGTTCGTTAGTACTCTAAGGCGGTAGTATAACCAACAAGAATTCAATTTCTTTTTCTAAAATTTACAAAATAAAGAAAACAAAATAAATTATAAAAACACAAGTTAAACTCGTTTTATATAAGTTATAAAGGTTCAACTTCAATTCTTGAAAAAAATAAGATTTCTATGATTCTACAATAAATTCATAATTTTACAATTAGAACTTTTACAATTGTACTTGATTTGGATTTAAATTTGAAATAAATTTGGTTTATATTAGTATTTGATTTGTAGGGTTAGGTTTTGCCAACATTGACATTCAACAAAGATCATGAAAATTGAATAACGAAGACAGCGAAAAGTTAGAGAGGTGGGCTGTTTTGGAATTGTTTGAGTTGGATGCATTGATGGAAATATCAGTTGATATGATATGTATCGGTCGATACCAATACCAGGTCTCCCTTATACTAATATTTTCTAATATTGCAATAAAATCATAATATGTTTCTGTATCTGTCAAAAAAACTAATATATTGATTGATATATCGGACGCTACGGCCAATATATTGGCCGCGTCAGCTTTATCAACTTACGATTTTTAAATTTTTTTTATTTAATATATTCGATATTGATACGTATTGTCCAATATGTCCGATACCGATATAACCGGGACCGACACCAATATTTTTATTATAGTGGAGTGGTGTTTTTGAAATTGTTAATTGGTGGTTTCTTATGATAAAAGGTAGAGCTTTCATTTGAAAGAGTTACCTATTATCAAAACGTCATTATTTTGTTTTTTAAAAAAGAATTAAAACAATGTTGTTTTGATACTATTTGCCAAAAAAATAAAAAATGACGGTTTCACCAACAATACCGCTGGTAATATTGGTATCGTCAAGTTACCGACCTTGATTAAAAAATGGTCCTAGAACCGCTACCGGGAGCTGCTATTTACCTTCTTACCATGGCTGTACTGATATTGATAATCATAGTCCCGTTAGTACTGCCAGTACCATCTTTTTTTGACACCCCTAGTCCAACACCAAAGTGAACACCAAAATTCCAGAGGCTATGGTGTTCAAGTTCCTCTCGATGCTAGAGCTCAGAGTCTCAGCATGTGAACAACACTGTTCTTGGTGCGCTTCTTGATAAGTTTAACCAATATCTGGCACCAAATATTTCACTCAATTGCATAATGCCATGTCATGTAAGTGGAGAACATAGTGGAACATTTTAAGGACAAGATTTTGCCTTCATTGGCCACCTCAAGATAAATTAAGTACTAATTATTTATTAAGGAAGCCTTATCTTTTGTGTTGTGGGTTTGGTGACTTCATTTCTCCACCTCCCATCGGAGAGACGAGAGAGAAAACAGAGAGAGAAAGAGAGTGAAAGGGGAAGAGGACAAGGGCCAAATTGTGAAGGAAAAATTCAGGACGTCATGTGGTTCCACAAAAAAAAGGCAAGTGCATTTCTTGGTATTCCTTCCATTTTCTACCACAGTTTCAGATTTCCCTTCTTCCACTTCGATGAAGTTCCGTGTTTTATGTTTATAACTCCATGCATATGTTATTTGTGTTCCTCTTGAGTTTGATTTCCATGCATGGTCAAATATAGTTCCCTTTGTTTAATTTTGAGATTTTAGCCAACAATCCTAAAATTTTGTTGTGGAACCTCATTGCATCTCTTATATTATTGTTCAAGCCATTGTAATCTCTACAAGAATTACGAAGTTTTGCATTTTGTTCATAATTTCTGTAAATAAGCTCATTATTGTAGAGATTTTTGTTTCAAGGCAATCATTTTGAGGTAATTGACGGTAAATATAGTTCATAGCTTGTTAACTGTATTTTTTTTTTTTTTGGTGTATATGGTAGGTTTGAAAATGCCAACCCATGGGTATAATAGTGGTTTATGGATGCGTCTATAGGGTTACAACATACATACGTACATGCCTTCCCTGTCAGTGGGGACATCATTGGGCCTTAGTTCCAAAGTTTCTGCAATTTCGCACATATTATTTGTTAGCCCTTTTATGTTTATGATATGTTATTCATAGCCATGTTTTTCATGTTTTGCTAAGCTTTTAACTCACCTTTATAAACTCACCACATATCATATTATAGGCCTAGTATTGAGCTGCAGAGTGTGTTGGTGTGGCTCTGGAGGAAAACATTGGAATAGCGAATTTATGAAGTTCTAGATTATGGTTTTGATATTTTCATATGCTAATTCTGATGTAGGTTGACTTCATGACATATGGGTTGTAAGTTGGATAATGTAATGTTTGTGATTTATGACAATTTATCACGTTTTGGAGGTCGATGATCAAATTGGTCATTGTTGACCCTATCCTGAGACATGTATTTCATATAATATTTTTGTCTTATTCATGATTTTTGATCCAGCATCACTAGCGTGGTATTTGAGGTCCATGTAGGATTGCGTAGATGGGACATCACAATTTATTTTCTTTTAATTTTACGTTGTCCTCTCTTAAAAATGGTATACAAATTAGTTTTCAGTTTTTGGTAAGCTTTCCAGATAAATTGTTATGGATGTGCTTTTCCAAGCAATTTTTTGGGTACCCTTGTTATGTTTTTCTCTCTTTTAAAGTGTAGTGCTTCTAATGGCCTATAGTATCTGAACCTGCTTTCTCTTGTCTTTTCTTTTCTTTTTTTCGTTGTCTTTTCTGTCATATCCTTTTGTTTTACTCAACAACATGATATCAGTATACCATTTTTGCTGAAAAATCAAGATAGCTTGTTATAATGTTATTGCTACTGGATTAGTATTACAGTGAGCATTACAGAGTCCTGCTCCTACTCATTTCCCTTCCCCGGGCAGGCTAGAAACAAAACCAAAAAAAACAAAAAAAAAAAAAAAAGGAAAGGAAACAAACAGCTATCATATTCACAAGTGATGAAATAAACCCCCCCTTCTATTAGAGAGGCCATCTGCTGATTTGTTTCTCTGCTAAATGTATTATACTCCCTTTTCTATCTTCATTGAACATCATATAATTGCTTAGAGGACATATCTTCCATGGTCTTAATGGGGGCTTTGCCACTATGATTCTATATTACTGCTGTGGGACCATTGGTCCTATATTGGAGTGGTTCAACAAACACGATTGTGGCATGTTTAAATGCTTGCGTTTCTGCCGTATTCAAGTCCGTCATTCTCAACAGGCCATAAAGAGTACAAATATGGCCTCTCTTATTATCTCTAAGATTCCTACCACTGCCAGCTTCTTCTGGATTCTTTCTAGCTGAGCTATCTGTATTGATTTTAGCAACCCTTATTGTATTGATTAGATTGAGTTTCCTCCTACCTGCAATCCGTTCAGCTGTTCATCTGTTTTTCATTGAGCTAACTGCTGTAATACCCTTACTGCTTATTTTGGTTGATCTAGTGACGTTATTATCGAAATCTGAATTTTCATTATGCCATTTGACTGTTTAACCAGTAATCTTGTAATTTTATTTGATCATGTGATTATCTTGCAATCAAATCGCATTGAAAAGTCATTATGTTTGTCTTGTGCATGTTAGTGGGTCCCCTGCCCGCTATGCATAGATTGGTCACTGTCCGTAGACAAGTGTCATTTTTCATAAGAGAATTATCATTAAGAATTGGGTTAGGAAGAATATGTTCACAAGCTAAATGCTGGTATGCAATGTAAAGTGGTTTTGCAAATTCTTGTAACTAGGGGCTGGTACAGCATATAGGAAAATGTAAATAGTGAAATACATCAAATTAGTAGAAACTACAATATTAATGATGACATTGTGAACTTTGCTGAAGGATACGAAATTTGAGTAAGTTATTCAAATAGTTCTGAACTTTTGTGGTACGACTAATTTATATTGAACTTTAAATTGGATTGATCTTATGTAAACTGATTTTTAGTGTTAGTTTTAAATTTGGCGAACTCTTCAATGAAATTAAGTGGATGAGTCTTGGCAAAATGGTAAAGGTGCTCCATTGTGATCTTGAGATCACAAGTTCATTCCACAAAAACTACTTCTCAATATTGCAGGATAAGATAGCATACACCCAATGTTATTTGGAGTCCACAATGTGGACTAAAGAAAAAAATTGACACTTGGCTACTTTCTAACATATCATTTTGAAGCCAGAATGTTTTTAATTGTGTTGTAAGATTATTCTAAAAGAATTGTTTTGTATAAAATTGACTCAAATTGAAGTTCTTACTAAATTGATCATATCCGAAAGTTCAAAATCAAATTGATATTTTCTTGGGTAATATGTGGTATGTTTTTTAGCAATGACCTTTTTATTGATGAGATGTTAAACAAAAATGAAAAACATCAAATGAAGAGTTGTTGAAGCAAGGTAAGTTGATATAAAAAGAAAAGAAGAAGAAGAAGAAAAAAAGAAATAGTGTTGAATGAAAACTTTTTATTGCAGTAGATACACATTATCCTTTAATTAAGCAGAGAGCAATAAATTTACTTAGACTTTCTCGATACACAGGGAATGGTTATTAGGGAGAGAGATAGAAGGCCTAACTAATGCTAGTTAGTAGTTAGATATTACATTTAAGGTTAGCATTAAGAAGGAGATTAAAAATTGGGGATTGAAGAATATAAAAAAAAGAGAGAAACAACTATGGCGAAACAAATATTTTTATATATGTATGTTATTAATAATTGACCCAATCTATGAAGAGTCCAAGGCTTCAAAAACTCGAGTCAAATGTGGTTACACTTTGCAAAGTGTAATGTGAACTAGAACACCGAGTAGAGGTTTCCTAGCAAAAATGGCAAGAGGAGGTAGAAGAGTATAGCTAAAATAACAACAATTGGATGTTGTGACGGCCTTTTTTTATGGATGATGTGCTTGTGGACAAAGCAAAATGGTGAAAAAGAGATATTATATTGCTACTTTTTTTTTTCCTTTCCCTTTTCCTTTTTTAATTTTAGCATTCCATTTTCATCATTCTTAGCAATGGTTGACTTTATGGAATGCAACACCTGCACCCACTACGTCACAGACTTACCTTCACCCCTACACTTGAACTAATAGGAGCCTAAATTTTATTGTTTCTGCCCTGAGGTATCCTTTTTCAAAATATTCTGTACTGCTGTTTTCCCCTCCTTTATACTTAGTAACATTAAAAATGATGTTTGACCTTAGGTTGGTTATGTTTCCTTTGACACAGTACTCTTTCCTTAGTGCAGGCATTTATTTTGATGGCAGATACTCTATTATTGTTGTTGCCAATTTTCAGAGGGGATGCTGTCGATATGCGTGCTCTGCCATTGGCGGCTGTCTTTTTTGTTTCTCTCATTATAGGAGAGTCAGGTAGTCGCTCCTCTCCATATGTTGGTAAGTTTGTGTGCTGGTGCTACTGAGATTCACTTCAGTATTATCTCCATTGTTGATTTTTGACATATTGAAGGTCGAAGGCGAAGCCAAACGGGTCTCTTGAAGCTTTACATGATTTTATCATCCACAGTGATGCTTCTATCAATTGCTTGTACCATTGACAACAGTCTCATATTGCAGGTCAGATAGTTGTTATTGTGAATTTTGCTACCCCCCTCATAAAATATTTCCATTTTTTGAACATATCAGCAAACCAATAAAAAGGAAAAAAAAGTTATATTAGGTTTACCTTATTTTTTAAGAGCCAAAGAATGGAACTCACTACAGCTCCAAATATGTTATATGAGAAATTGTGGAGTCAACCAAACAGACTAAGCATTGTGTTTCTGTTTAAATTTGAGGGGCAAGGCTTACCTTTCAGCATTGATCTCATCGCCGCCAAAGTTGTCCTCTTTTTAGTCATTTTTCCCCATTTTGCTGTGGAGCGCATCCAACTGTGAGCTAGAGATAGATGCCTTCATCATCACATAACTTTCTGAAGTCTCTGGAAATATAATATTTATCTCTACTATTTCAGAGTATTTTTTACTTGATAGCTGCTTTGGTAGTCCTATAAAATTTTGAAGTAATGTCCAAAACCTATGTTGTCTCTTCATGAAGTAGGCCGAGGTCATTATAGAAGTCGTCCATAAAAGGATAAAATATATGCTCTTCAGCTGATAGTGTTCTTCTCGATTGACCACAGGCATCAGTGTGACCAAGCCAAGGCTTCTATGATGCTTTCCATGCCTGGCCAAATGGAAATGGCTGTGTGTGCAATTTCCAAGCTGTCTGCCTTCACATCTTCACGTGAAAGCAAGTTCAAATATTGCAATAATTGTCTTTTATGCCAGAGCCACCTCATCTTGCCAGTTTTCCTTCATTAGTTTTCACTTTTCAGCATCATAATGTCATTGGCTGAGAAGCACTTTGTTGCATCTTCACACCTGAAATCTAGCTTTTTAAGGATTGTAATTGCACAAGTTTACCTTTAAAATGCAAGAAAAAAATATTAAATATCTATGAGGTGCACTAAGCAAATTTTGATCCTATCCTAGAATGAAGAGAACATCCGTAATGAATTTGTTCCCCCTGTTCTCTCCAGAAGTTGTCTTTAACTTTAAATTCCACAAAGACTTTAGTTCTCAACCTCACATGTACTTTAAATATCTATGCGGCGCACTAAGCAAATTTTGATCCAATCCTAGAATGAAGAGAACATCCGTAATGAATTTGTTCCCACTGTTCTCTCCAGAAGTTGTCTTTAACTTTAAATTCCACAAAGACTTTTGTTCTCACCCTCGCATGTACTTTGAATGACTCAACTAGTTCACTGAAGATGTGAGAATTTTGGTCGTGTGGGTGGTACAGCCACTATTAACTAGCCAAATATCTTGCTTTGTTCTTGTGACAGCCTGGCAAGTGGAGAAAAATAATCTTATCTAGAATTTCTTGTCTCTCTCACATTAGCTTGCTGGTTTTAGTTGGCCCCTACAAACGATATCTGTGACCGATTTTTTGCTACCACTGTTTTGAGGTTACCTGGTGCCAACAATCCTTCTCTAGGTGATTGCATTTTTGCAAATGCTGAAGGGGGAGTATACTTCTTTTACCTCAGATAATTGCATTGCCTGATCTGTATCCTCTTTCACCTCTCAATTTTTTGATATTTTTAGAGTAAGAAGGATTATTCTTGTGCTTGAATTGGAAAAGCATCTTATGAGAAAATCTCAAAAATTTTGGCATCCTTTGCCCTTAAGTTTCCAAGAAGCCAAAAGCTCTGTGATGGACAACTCTGAGGAGTTTTAGAATCCTCAATGACAGTGACTGTAGTATTAAATTCTTCAGTTAAATTGATCAATTCAAGAGACTCCTTACTTCTGATTGATCATGTAAAGTTTTGGTGTATGCCTATAACTTTTTCGCCTGCTCAACTTTGGATTAGTGATATGACAGTTTATCTCCTAATCTTGATCGGCGCATGAGTGTCGAATCTAGAGTATCGGCGCCCAACGCTCGCTTGAGGGAATATCCGAATGCGGATTCTGGTTAGGTTAGCGCCTGAAACACGCTCGAACAGTGCTCGGGTGCCACAGTGTTAAGCCATGACGCCTGACGCACACTTGACTTGAGCTCGAGCGCCATTTTTGTATAAATAGAGTACTCGGTTCATTTTCTAGCATTTTTCAGCAAAGTTTGAGAGAGGAGAGGAAGTCAAGGATGCTCAAATTAAGTCAATCCAAGTTAGAATTTTGGTAAATTGGAGTTAAGAGAAGTGCATTCCAAGTCTTTCTTTTCTTGTTGCTAATCTTTTTCTTATTTTTTGAGTGTTTTTGTTTCAAATGCTCATGTATGACATAATTTCGAAGTTATGATGTTTATTTTTAGTATGCATGCGAAATTTTACTGATTCTTTTACAATTATGCAAGAAATTCATATCTAAGTCCATGTATATAGTACAGTTCAGCTATTTTCTGTATTATACCTTCATGCATGTTCTGAAATTGTAAAATAATGTTCTTCTATGTTTGAATTTCGTTTATATACGGTCCTACATGTTAAATTATATTCTGCATGTCATAGAAACTTATAAATTTGCCCTGCATGTTTACTCAAAAGAAAAATTTTATAGTTTAATGACTTTATATATGATGAATTTCATATATCTTGATATAGTATATTCTAGATCTTCGAATATATGCTTGCATGTTTTAAATTTCAATTAAATTGATTCTGCATGTACGCTGGTTGAATTAAAGTTGTTGAGACATTTTTAAGTTGATTTTTTGCACTTAATACACTTTTGCTGAATTTTGCTACGCTACCGTGCTGATTGAGAATTACATGTTTTAAATTTCATCGTAGCTAAATTTCTGCAAGTGTTGCAAGTTAAGAAATTATAGAATTTAAAGATAATAGAGTTTTCCTAAGTATATCCATTGACCATGTGTATTGTTCAGTAGTATATTATGGCATGCCTTAGTATATTATAGTGATAAATCGAGGTTCGAACCTATCATCTGTGGGTGAGAAGCGGTGTTCGGCCCTGTTTACAGGGTTATACATATGATGGCTTATCTACGGGTCTTAAATAGTAGTGTACGGCTTTTGGTTGTGTGGAAACAAATATAACCCGGATTTTGATTATCTGTTCTTTTAGTCGGTGAAGCCATTAGTTCCTATAAAAATCCATATTTGAGCATGATTTCAGAGCATGAATTGAATCGGAACATAAGATAAAACTGAATTCCTACATTAGTGTTATGGAAAATTTAGTAAGCTGATTGTGTAAAATTATCATAAAATTTCATAGCACTTTATGGAAATTTGATGCATGGTTCTTTTAGATTTGTTTTGTTAATGCAAAGTATATATGTTTAATTACAAATAATATGTCTTGTTGAACTTTTTGCTTACTCATTACTTCTATTTTACTATTCCTTTTAGATGAGAAGGTCGGATACTTGTAGGACGATCATGATTGAGGAAGAAATTGTTCGAGGAGATTAGTTTAGAATTTTAATGTTAATCTGATATTGTATTTCAGTTTTCGGACAATAGTTAACATGTTTAACGTTGTATTTTAATTTTAAATTCAGCATTCGGACAGCAATAATTAATGTTATATGTTATTTGGACAGTAATTATGTGATGGAGATGCGATGGTATTGTGGTTGCAGCGTAAAGTATTTATGATTTAGACCCCTGGGATGTGGGATAGTCCTAAGGTGGACCATGTTAGTTGTTAGATTGCAGTTACATTAAATTATATTACTCTAATTTTGTTGTTTGATAGGCAAACTCCTTATGTAAGGTCTGACGTGCCGATATGGTCGGTATCAGAGCCACATGACTGCGTGGCATAATTTGGATCTTGAGTATGACTTATATTATTTTATTGTGGTTGGTCGAGATATCGACGTAAAGTTCATGTCTAAATGTTAATTAGATGTCTACTTGATTAATTAATAATAATTGGTTAATATTTAATGACGGGTTTAGAATTTGGGATGTGACTTGGCAAAGTGGTGTCAGAGAAATTGTAAGGAGAATATCTTATTTGGTTTGAGGATTTAATGTGATTGATTATTTTGTGCTAGGATTAAGATGTCTGGACAAGGTGGAAATGTTTGACCTAACTCTTAACCGGATTTAGAAAAGCAGTATTTGAACCTAATGGTAAGAATGGTGAATGTTGTGGAATCGATGGCTTGAGGATTGCATAACCCAAAGTCGGTGAGAGCTAATCCAGGAGTGACGGCGTATGATCATTTTACTAATGAGAGGATGCCTGAATTCATGGGCGACCCGAATACTACTAAAGCTGAAATTTAGATCTGGCAAATTGAGAAAGTTTTTGTTCTAATCTAAGAGGCACGGACATGGGACATGAACACGACACCGACATGCCAACACGCTATTTTTTTTAAAATTAAGGATATGATACGTTAAGGATACATAAATTAAAATTATGATTTATAATTTTTCAATTATGTGCCAAGTGCTGTAGCGAATCGATCTTTAGTTCTGAAACTGAATATTTCCCTGTACCTAAAAAGATTGAATTCTAAAAATTTCATTGCAATCTAGTAAATTTAATAAAAAATACATAATATAATAAAAATTTTTTAGTTTAGAAATGTTTTTGCTGGTATTGACTTAGATTGGGATGCTCAAATAGAATTTGGAGCATGGTACGAATCCAAAAAATATTTCTTATTTTATTATTGAGCCCTGTAAATTGCCTGAAGGTAGAACACTCCCCAAACTTACAAAGAAAAAAGGAAGTGAATTAGACAAAAAGCGAAGCAACTTAAGACCAAGAGCGGATTCAAACAGTCAGTCTCACTTAACAGGACTTAAAGCTTTGTTGTTAGTTTTGTACTGCATGAGACAATTCAACAGGTGTGACCAGGCCAGTGCCTTATCGATCTCCATCTACAAATCATTTTGCAGGACTATTGTTACAAATATTCACTGTCCATACGACGGTTTCTCTAATTCGTAACATGTCTCCTCCTAAAAGATCATCATGACAAAGGGTAAGATCTCTGATTCTCGCCGTGTTCAACATTGAGTAGAGTAGATTCTTCAGTTGCCCAGTTTATGATCCCCTCTCCGCCTAGATCTCTGAGAACAACCCAGTTTCTCTCCCCTCTCTCTGTTTTCTTGCGCCAATTTGATAAATAATTATGCACGCAGTTGAGCTCTCCTCCATCACCTGTCAACACATCAGATTGTTGATACTGAACTTACGAGATCGAAGGACTGAGTAGCATTGCTCTGATTATAGGAAGAATGTTGCTCGTAGCGTCGATCTGGGTAAGTTGAAATCTGATTCCATCTTGTGTACATTGGAAAATGCTGAGGAAAAGAAAATATTCCTCGATTTAAACATTGACTGAGTTTTGATCGAGCTGTTTTGGAAGATCAGTCTTAGATCGACCCGTATTGTTCAGGGCTTAGTCGGATCGGACCGTCGGACTGAGAACATGTTGCTCTATGTGGGTCTTTTTGTCATGCCTCTGAGGACCACCGCCTTTTACTTCAGTAGATGTGGATCTTTACATACATATATATTCATTGAGAACAAATCCCATTTGTTTAGATTTAATAGTTTACATTGCTTAATACAAATAAATATTAAGAGAGCTGCTCATAAAGTTTGGTTCGTTGAGCGTATTTTTCAAAGGATGAGTCGATAGTTCTGAACGTGACAACCTTAAGAAGGATTAGGGCTACGCAACGTGGCCTGCATAACTTGCATGTACGGTTAGATTCATAGGATCACATTTAATATTTACGTTCACGAATCATAGATGATATGAGATTTCTTTTTCTTTTTCTATTTTTTGAAAAAAATAAAGAGCCCATGAACCTCAAAATTAAATAATAATAATAATAATAATAATAATTTTGTTAATGATATTTATATGATAAAATACTCACTATTAGACATAAGTCTAATTATAGGGAAACNGACTCTTTATGTTTCCCTCTCCCTTTTTCTCTTCTCACTCTGTATCATTTCTCTTTCCGTCTCTTTTCCCTCTTTCCCTCTATCATAACTCCCCTCCCCCTTCTCTAGAACTCGGCTTCGTCTTCTTCTTCGACTACAGGTTGTCGAAGCTGGTGTGCGCATCAAAATACCTTCATCAGATTCAGCCCTCGAGTTCTTCATCTATTCATCTGCCAAGTTTGAATGTGTTTTGCCGGCAATTTCATTTTCTCTCGTTTAATCTGTCGGCCGTTGTCGTGGGTTATAAATAGAGGTGTGTAGAAATGGTGAGGGTCATTCAAGACTGTGCAGCCGTGATCACCGTCATTGTTCTGAGCAAGAGGGAGTGTTGCCGTCGTTCTTTGTTCCAAGCCGTCGCCACTATTCCTCACTGTTGCTGATCGCCAATGGAAACAAGGAAACTAGAGTAGCAAATTGAGTAGAGGGTGCACAACGTTGCACCGCCGTCGATCGCCACTGTTCATCAGGCAAGTAACTCCGCTTCTTATGCTAGTATTCTACTGTTTCTTTACCTTCTATTGCCATTAACCATTAGGTCTTAGGGGCTGTGACGTAGCACAGTGCCTATGCCGCGGCACAGCCCGTTGGATTTAATCCAACAGGCACCATTATCCCCCTTTTTCCTTTTTTTTCTTTTTTTCATTTTTCTTTTTAAATTTTCCCCTATTTTAATTTTTTAACCCCCTTATAAATATTTAATGTGAAAAAAAAGGTTGGAGATCTTAATCGTTCATTTCAAACAAAATAGATGGTTGAGATTTATCTCCCATTTCACACAATCAAAGCCACCCCTAAATCACCTTCGTTGTCTTCTCCCTTCTCTCTCTCTCTCTTTCTCCACAAAAGACAAAGGCTCTAAAATTACAGCTTCCATCAAATTCATTTTCCTCTCTCTCTTTCCTGCTCTCTGTGCATGACTGTGTGCTTCCGAAATGTGTTGGGATGTATCCGGAGTGTGTCCAAAACATGTCGGATGTGTCCAGAGCATGTCCGGAGTGAGACCAAAATGTTTTGGAATAAAAAAATAAATTAACACGTGTCGGAGCGTGTTCTACACGTGTCCCAACGTCTCCAGGGTATGTCAGTGTCCAATAGGTGTCGGACACTGACTCTCTTAAGTTTGAAAGAGTGTTTGTGCTTCATAGGTTGTGATTAGATGCCTGGTGGAGGACAAGGTGATGTTTGCCTCATATAAATTGGAAGGAGAAGTTGACCATTGGTGGTTGATGAAGAAAAGAGTTATGGGATTGGAGAACAAAGAGATTTCTTGGGACATGTTTGTAAAGGCTTCATAGATAAGTATTTCCCTACGAGTTTGAGGGAACAAAAGGAAGACGAATTCGTCTGTTTGAGACAATAGAACTGGACTTTGGCGGAATATGAAGCCAAGTTTATGGAGTTGTCCTGCTTTGCCCATCTCATGGCCCATGATGAGGCAAGGAATGCGAGAAAATTTTTGCAAGGTTTTAATGACACAATCAGGAGGCAGCTTGTGACGCTAAAATTGAGGATGTATGGAGATGTGTTGGACCGAGCTCTCTTATTTGAACAAGTGCTGGAGAGGGTGAAATTTTTTGAGAAGAAATTCGCCAGTAAAGGAGGTCAAAGTTCAAAATCAGGAGGATCCTATAAAAGATTTAAACTAATGGACAAAGAAAGGAAAGGAGTTGAAATCCAGAGTGCACTGGGCCCTCAATCATCAATGCCCGTGTGCCTTTATTACAATAAATCTCATGGTGGGAGGCTGTGATACAAGATCTTGGGTGCATGCTTTAACTGTGGCCAACTCGACCATATGATTAAGGATTGTCCTCATCCTTTGAGGCAAATGGCGAGGAAGCTAAGTGTTTTGGAAAGAGCTTTTGCAGTGATAGCCTAAGATGCGGGTGCTTTGCCCGCAGTGGTTGAAGGTAAACTTACCATTTTTGAAATTTCAGCTCATGTACTTTTGTATTCGGGGTCAACACACTCATTTGTGTCATCAAAGTTTGTTCGTTATTTATGGAATCGCCTTTGATTGCGGATATTGTATACTCTTGGTGTTTTGTTTGGGTCAATGGGTTGTAGTTGGTGGTAGATTTGGTTTTGCTAGATATACATGATTTCGATGTAATATTTGTGTCATCAAAGTCTGTTCGGTATTTATGGGATCGTCTTTGATTACAGATATTGTATACTCTAGGTGTGTTATTTTGGTCAATGGGTTGTAGTTGGTGGTAGATTTGGTTTTGTTAGATATGCACAATTTCGATGTAATATTTGACACGGATTGATTGGCAAGTTATCATGCTAGTATCGATTGTTTTTACAAGAGAGTGTATTTTGCCATTTCGAGATGTGAATTCTTTTATTTTCTTGGAGTAATGTATAAGCAATCCCCCTACGCGATTTTGGTATTGCATGCTCATCATTTGATGGAAAGTGAAAGTCATAATATTCTGACAAATGACATTACGATGGTATGCGAATTTGAAGATATCTTTCTAGAAGTTATATTGAGACTACCACCAAACCGGGAGATTGAATTCAAGATTGAGATGATGCCTAGAGCGGCATCAATATCAAAGACTACTTATAGAATGATACCGTCGAAGTTTAAAGAATTGAAACAACAATTACAAGAGTTGCTAGAGAAGGGTTCATCCGGCCAAGTGTGTCTCCATGGGGTGCCCCAATATTGTTTATAAAGAAGGACAGGTCTATGTGGCTGTGTATAGACTACCAGGCATTGAACAAGATTACCATTAAGAACAAGTGCCCGTTGTCGAGAATTGATGATCTGTTTGATTAATTGCAAGGGGCCCAAGTATTTTTAAAGATTGATCTTTCAAGATATCACCAATTGAGGATTAAGAAGAAAGATGTGGCGAAGACAACTTTCCAAACGAGGTATGGGCATTATGAGCTTTTGGCTATGCCATTTGGGTTGACTAACACCCCTGTAATTTTCATGAACTTTATGAACTGAGTATTCTAGCCCTATTTAGACAAATTCATGGTAGTGTTTATTGATAACATTTTAATATACTTAAGGAACTATGATGAGCACGAGTTACATTTGAGGATTGTTCTCTAGGAGCTTCGAGAAAGGAGTTTGTATGCCAAGTTAAAGAAATATAAATTTTGGCTTAATGAAGTTATATTTTTGGGCCATATCATTTCAAACAGAAGCATTTCGATAAATCCCAATAAAGTTGAAGTGGTAATTAATTAGAGTCGATTGACAGTGGTGATCGAAGTTAGGAGTTTCTTCGGAATGGCAGGCTACTATAGAAGAGTTGTGAATAATTTTTTTAGAATTGCCATGCTACTAACCCAATTGACAAGGAAGTTCAATTCGAATGGACAGAATATTGTTAAAGAAGTTTTCGGAAATTGAAGGATCGTTTGATGACTGCTCCGATTTTGATGATTCCAAAAGGATCTAGAGGATTTGTGATTTATTGTGATGCATTTAAGGCCAGACTTGGGTGTATTTTAATGCAGCATGGGGAAAGTAATTACTTATGAATCAAGGCAATTGAAGACACATAAAAGAAATTATTTGACATATGATTTGGAATTAGTGGTGATGATCTTTGCATTGAAGATTTGGAGACACTATTTGTATAGAGAAATTTTTGGTGTATTCGAACTATAATAATCTTAAGTATTTATTCTCTCGAAAGGAATTGAATATGAGACAGCAGAGGTGGATGGATTTATTGAAATATTACGATTGTGAGATTCAGTATTAATCGAGAAAGGCTAATGTTGTGATGGATGCATTGAATTGTTGTACAATTAATTTTGTGGCACATTTGAGGCTTAAGGAAATGGAGATGTTGGATTGTATGAGGCAATGTAATGTCAAAAGGCACTCCAAAGGTAATAGAATGATATTGTCATGTTTCCTAGTGCAACCGAAGATCTTGTAAAGGTTCAAAGAAACTCAAATGGATGATTCGTTTTTGGTGGATATTACTAGAGATTTGAACCGAGATTTTAGAATTGATTTTAATGTTTGAGCCGATGGAGTTTTGAGGTCTCAAAAACGGATGTGTGCCGGATATTGGAGAATTGAAAGAAGAAATTATAAATGAAGCTCATCAATCAAAGTACACTATCCACCGGGGGATTAAGATAATGTATCAAGACTTGAAGATGTTTTGGTGGCGGACCATGAAGAGATAGATATAGGCCTATGTGTGAAGGTGTTTACTATGCCAAAAGTTAAAGGTTGAGTACAAGAAACCACCTTATCTACTGCAACCTATGCCAACTCCAAGTTGGAAATGGAATTGGGAAGGCATAACGATGGATTTTGTGATGGGATTTCCAAGGATGTCGAGGAATCATGACGCTGTTTGGGTGATTGTGGATCGGCTCACTAAATCGGCTCATTTCATAGCCATATGGATGACATTCTTTAGAGATTGACTAGTAAGTTTATACATTAATGAAGTGGTGTAGTGTGCTAGGTTTGATTTTGTCTGATCGAGACCCAAGTTTTGTTTCTAAATTTTGAAAAAGTTTGCATTGAGAATTGGGAATCAATTTGAAATTCAGCACAGCTTATCACTCTCAAATAGATGGATAATCGGAGCGAACAATACAGATTTTAGAAGACATTTTAAGAGTTTCGATTTTAGAGATGAAAGGTAATTGGGATGATTTTTTGGTATTTGTTGAATTTACATATAATAATCGCTATCAAGCAAGCATTGGTATGGCCCAATTTGAGGCTTTATATGGAAAAAAATGTTATTCCCCGATTCATTGGAAAGAGACCAAAGATAGGAAATTTTTGGGATTGGAGGTCATTCAAGAAACATCCGATAAGATTCGTTTGATTCATGACCAGTTGAAAGCTGGCAAAGTCGGCAAAAGAGTTATGTTGATCGGAGAATATCAAAGCTGAGTTTTGATATTGGAGATTACAAATTTTTGAAAATATCTCTATGAAAGGGAATGTCGAGGTTTAGTATCAAAGACAAATTGAAGCCGAGGTTTATTGGACTGTTCAAAAATTTGGATAAAATTGATGAAGTGGCATACAGCTTGGCTCTACCTCTAAACTTGGGAGATGTTCATAATGTGTTCCATGTGTCGATACTATGGAAATGTGTATGATCTGACGCACATTATCGAATACGAGCCGTTGAGGATTAATGAGGACTTGACGTACAGTGAGGAACCTGTTCAAATTTTAGGTAGAAGAGATCAAGTGTTTCGGACAAAGGTAGTTCCATTAGTTAAAGTTTTATGGAGGAACCGTTCATTTGAAGAAGCCACGTGGAAAAGAGAAGATGGATTTCGAGAGAAGTACCCGCATTTGTTTCTCCACTGAGGTATATAAAATTTCAAGGATAAAATTATTTATAAGGAGGGGAGAAACGTAAGGTCGGAGTCTGAATTTTTATCCTAGTTTTTATTAATTTAATTAATTAAGTTAATATAATTAAAATTGATATCAAAAAATAAAAAAAATTAAATCAAAAGTTAAATTTAGATCGGATCATATCGAGAGGATGGATGCCTGATCGGCGCCTAAGTGCCGAATCTAGAGTATTGGCACTCGACACACGCCTAAGGGGACTCTTGAGTGTGGATTCCCTTGCGGTCAGCACCCAAAGCATACTCGAGCAGCGCTCGTGCACCTTAGTGTTAAGCCATGGTTCCTGATGTGCGTCTGACCTGCGCTCAAGCGCCATTACTGTATAAATAGAGCACCCGATTTATTTCTGACGTTTTTCAGCAGAGTTTGAGAGATGAGAGAGGAAGAATGAAGAGAAGAGTGAGAAGGAGAGAGAGGAAGCCAAAGAAGCTTAAATTAAGTCAATCTAAACTAGAATTTTGGTAAATTGGAGTTAAGGCAAGTGCTTTACAAGCCTCTCTTCTCTTATTGCTAATCTTTTCTTTTTTATTCTCTGAGCATTTCTTATTTTAAATGTTTTTGCATGACCTAATTTTAAAGTTATGATGTTTATGTTTAGCATGTGTTAAAATTTTACTGATTTTTTTTATAATTATACATGAAATTCATGTGTAAGTCCATGTACATAGTATAGCTCAGCTATTTTTTGTATTATACCTTCATGCATGTTTTGAAATTGTAATATAATGTTCTTCCATGTTTAAATTTCATTTATGCAAGTTCGTGCATATTAAATTATGCTCTGAATGTCATAAAAATTATGAATTTGCCCTGTATGTTTGCTCAAGAGAAGAAGTTGTTGATTTCTAAAAGTACTCTACATGCATGTGTTAAATTTATGGTTTAATGACTTTATATATGATGAATTTTGTATATCTTGATACAGCATGTTCTGCACTTTCAAATATATGCTTGCATGTTTTGAATTTCAATTAAATTGGTTTTGCATGTATGCTGGTTGAATTAAAATTGCTAAGACATATATAAATTGCTGATTTTCTGCACTTTATTGCACTTTTGTTGAATTTTGCTACACTATCATGCTGATTGAGCATTCCATATTTTAAATTTTCATCATAGCTAAATTTCTGCAAGACTTGTAAGTGTTACAAGTTAAGAAATTATAGAATTTGAAGAAAAAATTTTATAATTAAGCTAACAATTATAAGTATTTTCTCTAGGATGAGAAAATTAAAATTTAAGAAGAAAAATATAGAGTTTTCCTAAGTATATCCGTCGAACTATGGTTATTGTTTAGCTGGCAGTATATTATGACATGCCTTAATATATTATAGTAGTAAATCGTGGTTCGAATATTATTTGCGGATGAGAAGCAGTATTCGTTCTCATCTACAGGGTTATATGTATGACGGCCCAGCTGTAGGCTTTAAATAGTAGTATACGGCCTTTGATTGAGTGGAAACAAATATAATCCGAGCTTCAATTGTCTACTCTTTTAATCGATGAGACCCTACTAGTTCTTGGTCATTAAAAAAATCCATATTTGAGTATGATTTCATATTTTGAATTGAATCAAAATATGATACAATAAAACTGAGTTCTTGCACTAGTGTTATGGAAAATTTAGTAAACTGATTGTGCAAAATTTTCATGGAATTTCATAGCACTTCTTGTACATCTAATGTATGGTTCCTTCCAAAATGTTTTTAATGCAAAATATATATGTTTAGTTTCAAATTATATGCCATGTTGAGTTTTTGGTCACTTAGTACTTCTATTTTACTAATCTCTCAGATGAGAGGTTCGAATACTTGTAGAACGATCAGGATTGAGGAAAAAGCTGTTCGAGGATATTAGTTTAGAATTTTAATGTTAATCTAATGTTATATTTCAATTTTCAAATAATAGTTAACATGTTTAATGTTGTATTTTAATTTTAAATTCAGCATTCGGATAGCAGTAATTGATGCTTTATGTTATTTGGATAGTGATTATGTTATGGAGATGTGATGGGACTGTAGTCACAGCTTAAAATATTTATGACTTATTCCCGTGGGGTGTTGGATAGGCCAGAGGCAGATCGTGTTGGTTGTTAGATTGCAATTACATTAAATTATATTGCTCTGATTTTGCTATTGGATAGGAAAATTCCTTACGTAAGGTCCAACGTGTCGCTATGGTTGATGTTGGAGCCATATGATTCCGTGGCATAATTTGGATCCTGTGTATGATTTATATTATTTTATTGCGGTTGGTTGAGGTATCAACATGAAGCTCACGTTCAAATATTAATTAGATGACTAATTGATTAATTAATAATAATTGGTTAATTGTTAATGATGGGTTCAGAATTTGGGATGTGAGCTGACAGGTATCCCATGCCATTTTTGTCAAAGAAGCAGCCCTGATTTATAATTGATAATGACAATAGATTTTTGGGGAAAAATTGAGCCAATGACCATGTTGTGTATGCGAATCAGCACATCAGCTTGTATTTTCTTCCTTTCTTTAGCAACATCAGTTGTTGAACTGGATTTAGAAGTATTATCGGAGATGATGGGGGAAATTGCTAATGTAGTATGGGTTGTTGAAGATTGTCTTATTGCTGCTGGCCAAGGAATGATATGTTCTCCAATTTCCAACAAGTGGGTCTGGAGAAAATTTTCATTTTAATGCTCTAAAAATCATAAATTTCTCAACTGAAAGTTGAATGAATGGGGTTGAATTTATGGAAGCCAAGGAATGTATTTGCACCTACTAAAACTGCTTTCACTGGATATTGTACTCTAATACTAGTTTTAAGGAATCATAGGGCATAATATCTATGATTTTAGTGCATGGTTGGCCAGCAGAAAGGTATAAATAACAGAATGCTTTGTTGTGGGAGGAGATGTCTAGGAGATTAGGGTGAGGTGGTGTTAGCGAAGATGATGTGGTTTGATTCAGATCTTATTTTTCTTTGTCGTTTAATACTTTTTAATGGATAGAGTGGATGGGAAGTGGTGGAATTGATGGTGGACTGAGGTGTCGGAAATGGTAGAAGTGAGGATACTATGGAATCAAATCATTGTCCCTGATATTACTTCATGCAGGACAAAGCCTGGAATAAGAATTGGCAAAGGGAGTGAGATGAGAGCAAGGACATGAGAAATGAGATGATATGGGGATGATAATTAGATAACTTTGGAAGGGATTTCATGAAAATAGGAGAAAGTTTGATGAAACAAGATGTGGGAAAGGAAAATTAAGAGGTGGGACCAATTTCTCAAAATTTTTATTCATGCTCTTCTTGTTCAACCACATGTCAATTTGTAAAGTTACATGTTGCTTTTTCCATAATGAGCTGAATATCAACACCATGTCATGCGTCCATCATCTACAAATGTTCAAGAGGAAAAAGTTGGAAGCATGGGTTTCCATACATTAGAGCTTATGACTGGGAGCATTTACTGTCTACAAGCTCCATATTTTTGATGTTAGCCCAAACTTCAGTGACTTAGATGGGTAAAACTTCATTGGAAAAATATCATACTCTGCATCTTCAAACCTTGGTGCCAATTCTCCAGCCACGAATTTGTAACATACTTTACCGTTGAATTGTGGATCATCCGTGTATTGTTGCAGCGAACTGTTTGTTGAATTTATGGATTAGCCTGTGTTGTTACAGCCAAGTTTTTGGTTGATTAGGTCTGGACATACAACTTGGACAAAGTTTGATGATTACCTAAAAGTTGGAATGCTATAGCATTCTGGAGTAATCTCTTCATTGTTGACTTTATGGTACAATTCACTCTTTATTTTTTCATTTATGGCTCTTTTTCTGTGTAATTGAAGCCAATTCATTGTTGAATTAATAGATTAACTGTTAGGGTTATAACCTATACTTAGGCCTTCTTTGGTGTAGTAGTCGTGAATTTGTTGATGATATTGGTTGTTTGCTGTTGGGTTGTTGCTGTATCTTTTGAATATAAAAATAGGGTTTGGTTTAATTGTTGTCAGTTGTTGATCTTGAACTATTTGTTATTCAGCACATTAACAGTTGTTTGTTTGGTTATCAAATATTTTTATGAGCTATTGGAGCCCACAAGCCAAAACAGGCCACCAGAAGCTAAAACAATTAAGGTAGCATATTGGAAAAGATATTGGGGATACATGGTCTATATTCTGTATTGTTGACCCTTGGTCCTTCAGTTCTCTTGTAACACACTTGCTCAATAGGAAAAGCTGCTCTTAACTAGAGTTGAAGTTATAAGAATGGATGAAATATCGGTGTCAGTATGAGACATATTGAACAATGTGCATTGTTATAAGTTATGTTGAAAGAAAAAAAATATGAAAACTGTAAGTTGACATTAACTATATCAGCTAATATTTTAAATATTAATCGAAATATTGTCTATATAAAAACATATGATGATATTAAAAAATATCAGTATCGGGAGCTCGCTAATAATAAATATCGGCCAATATTTTTATTTGTGCTTATGAGTTCTTGCTCTGTAGCGGGTTTGAATATGAAGGCAATTATTACTTTACCCAGTCACTGATTGTTAATTTGACCAACTTAAAATTTTACTTGTTAAATCTCATGAACCAAGCTCAATCAAGCTGAAGCATGTGTCTATCAATATTTTTGATGGTCGTGTTCTGGCAGCTTGATTTATCTTAAGCGACTACAACGGGCAATACCTTACTGTAGTTTCATTCATATCAATGCTCACAAATAGGCTCTAGCTTGACTTATTAACTTCGGGAACCTAGCTCAATGAAGCACAAGTTCAGGTAGCTCTGTTCTTGTACCAGTACTCGAGTTCATGGTTACACAACCGAAAACTTAACCAATTATTATCAAGTATAATTTTCTTGTCTTTTTTTTTATTGCTCTGTTTTTCCTTTAGTTTTCGTCATAGGAGGAAGCATCACCAAATTTCCTACCTCTTTTGATATTCTCTTATGATATCCAGGTTTTCCAAGGTCAGCTTAGAAGTGACTGGAAAATACATAATGAACAACTTGTTGAGGCCATTCTTCTTTGCGCTGGTGAGTTTTTTTGTCCTCTCTGCCTCAATAATAAAACGGAAATTTTTATAAGAAGGTTATTAGACCAACCATATTATGGATCAAAATATTAGGCAATCAAACAAAATATATATAATATAGAGTGTTATATGGATGGGAATGATAGATCAATGGAATTATACTAAAAGATGAAATAAGAAATGATAATATTCTTAAGCGGCTAGAAATTACATTTAAAGAAGATAAAATGATTTGGACAGTTAAAGTATAAGCCAAATGAGACAATGAGAAATTGTTGTGGTTAGATGAAAAAAT
>JAODPA010077089.1:0-28016 GCA_025585075.1 Nepenthes mirabilis
CCAAACCCCAAACCCCAAACCCAAAATCTCAAACCCCAAACCTTGAACTCTCTACTTCCCTTTGACCTTAAGAGGCAATGCCTGAGTATGGTTCGATCGCCTTTAGCAAAATTCAATTCAAACTTTCCAACATTTTTTTATTGACCTTTTACCTCATTTTACCTCCGACAAGAGGGAATTTAGCCTGAGTAAAGCAAGGGTCAAATAAAAATATAGAGAAATTCCTTGCCAGATTTATATCCGAGGCAAGAAAAATTTTTAAACTCACCGAGGAAGTGAAACTAAGTGCCTTTGTGTCCACGTTGGAACCCAATGATTTTTTTTTTGGCACATGGCCCATAAGAACCCTCAGACATATTGAAAGGCTGGGGCCATTGCTCATGTCTATATTGTGGCCGAGGAGGCTAACGACACGAAAAGGCCAAAAGATTAGCCCCACCAAAAGTCAACGGAGGATAAAAGAAAAAAATGGGAACAATATAGATCCCCAAGGATCTAGAAAGTAGAAGTCTGAATCAGCTCCAAGAAGAGGATTCAAGCTACATGATCAGACTTTCTTAAATAACTCCCGCACCAATATCCTGATGTAAATTTGGGGTGAGAAGTTCTTTAAATAGCTGAAGGCGTTAAAGAACCCGAATAGTGGTGACCAATCAAAGTACTATCATTATCATTGGTATGGAGGGTATAGTACCGAGGACTGCGAGATACTACAGAAGGAAATTAAAAAGTTGATCCAAAAGGAAAATCTCAACTGATTTTCGTAAAGATCTGGACAGACTTTCAGAGGAGTAAATAGAGATGAGACCGAGCAACCAAGATGCTGAGTGGCGACTGGCATCATGAATATGATTTCCACACAACCTGCTCAGGAGGACATTCCGAAGAACTCAAGATTGGCCATCGGTCATAAAAAATTAAGGATAGAAAATAAGGATGATGTTATTAGCTTTAATGATGAATATTTAACTAATGTAACATCTCCTTACTCTGATCCCTTGGTTATAATTACGTTCGTTTTGGATGGTAGTATTAGACTATCAATTGAAACGAATATTTATTGATAATAACAGTTCTAAAAATTTACTTTACTTGGAAGCATTTTTTAAACTAGGACTAAAAAGAAGTTAGTTGAGAATCTCGAAAGGACCATTGTACAGACTAAATAATGAGCATGTACCTGTACAAAGAGTGATCCAATTGGAAGTCATTTTGTGTACGTATCTGAGGACGACAACCAAGATGCTTTCTTTCTTGGTTGTAGAAATTCCATCGGTTTACAATGCCATCCTCGGACGACCCTACTTAACAATGTTCGGAGCTGACTTATATTCCCCATCTCAAAGTAAAGTTTCTGACTCCATTTGGTATAACAGAAGTCCTAGACGATCAAATGACTAGGCAGACTTGTTATTTGTCTCAAGTCACTCAGACGCCGATGAGTCAACAGATCCAGGACCTTGATCTCCGTGATGAGACCACATTACTTCAAACCCAGTTTGGAGAATCAATAGATCAAATTTTACTAAATCCTAATGATCCTGAAAAGTACATTCACATCGAAAGTTCATTGTCCGAGCCGTTCTAAAGTGAACTTATCGATTTTCTCAGACAAAATTCTAACAACTTTGCTTAGACACCTAGCGACATGCCAGGTATACCAATCAGAATAATAATCCATAAATTAAACCTGAATCACAATCATAAACCTGTCCGACAAAAAAGACGAAACTACTCGGTTAAAAAGTTAATTGTCATTCGAAAAGAAGTGAAAAAACTTCTAGATATTGGATTTATTAGAGAAGTTTAGTATCCAAACTGGTTGTCAAACGTGGTCATGATGAAGAAAAGCAATAAAAAGTGGAGGATGTGTGTCGATTTTACTGACGTCAACAAAGTATGTTCGAAGGACAGCTTCTTATTACCAGGAATTAATTTGATCGGAGACTCCACTTCTAGACACGGATTGCTCAATTTCATGAATACATACATGGGTTACAATTAAATCCGAATGAGTCCAGAGGACGAAGAGTATACATCTTTTATGACCGACCGAGGGACGTACTGTTATAGAGTTATACCCTTTCGTCTGAAAAATACTGGTGCAACTTATCAATGTCTTGTCAATAAAATGTTCAAAGCTCAAATCTAATGAAATATGAAATTATATGTGGATGACATGCTCGTAAAGAGTAACCTTCAGAAGGATCATATTCGCGATCTAGACGAGGCATTCAATGTCTTAAAGAGATTCCAGATGAAACTTAATCCAACCAAGTATACCTTTGAATTAACCTTGAAAAAATTTTTAGGCTTCATTATTTCGCACCGAGGAATAGAAGCCAATTTAGAAAAAATTAAGACTATCTTGGATATGAATCCTCCTTAGATAGTGAAGGAAGCCCAAAAATTAACTGAAAGGTTGGCAACACTTTCACATTTCTCGACTAAATCAGCTGAGAAATACTTTTCATTCTTTAAGGCATTGAGAGGCACAAAGGCCGTGGGCTTTCAATGGATTTCAAAATGTAAAACTACCTTCTGAGAACTCAAGGAGTATCTTTTTCATCTGCCACTATTGACTTCTCCATAACAATGTGAGGATTCATTTTTATATCTGGTTGTATCCGATACTACCTTATACTCAGTCCTGATTTATGAAATGTCTAATGGATAAAGATCAATATATTACGTCAGCAAAATTTTAACCAATACAGAAACTCATTATACTCATGCTGAGAAAATAGCATTGACACTTGTATATTTTGCCTGAAAACTTTGACCATAATTTCAGGTACACAAGATAATTGTCCTAACCGACCAACCCTTAAAAGGAATTTTACAATGGTCAGATGTATCAAGACGATTGGTCAAATGGACGATTGAATTGAGAGAATTCAACTTAAAATTCCGACCAAGGGTATCCTTGAAAAGTCAGGCTTTCGCAGACTTCATTGTTGAAACAATGACACCAATTCTAGATGCCCCTGATGTTATTGGGACCAACAGTCCCTAAAATATTTCGACCAGGACTCTACACGTAGATGGCTATTCAATACAAGTTGGCTGCAGAATCGGAGTAGTACTAAGAACACCCAATGGGTCAGAGATAAAATATTTAATGATCCTCGGATTTCCAATGACAAATAATGTGACCGAGTATGAAACATTACTTGTTGAGTTAAAATTAACCAAAGAGTACTCGGCCGCAAATCTCATAGTATACAGTGACTCAAAACTGGTTATTAACCAAATCCGAGGAAATTTTGATATTATCAATCCTCTACTTTTCCAATATCTCTCTAAGGTTTGAGATTTGATTTCCTCATTTAATCATGTGAAAATGATTCACATTCCGTGACGAGAAAATAGGAAAGCAAATAGGTTGGCAAGAGCTACCACCACAAAAGATCCAGAGCAGTACAACCAAGAATTGAGTGAAATTCTCAAAGTAGCTAGCATACATGACCCACAACAACAAGTCATACAAATGACTAATTTCAAAAATTAGATAACCTCATATATGAAATATCTGTACAACGGCACATTATTAGAAAACTCAGATGAAGCTAAGCGTCTAAAAAAGAGAGTGGGATGGTATACCATTATAGATGAAAAGTTGTACCGACGAGGGTACTCAATTCCATACCTACAGTGTCTTTCACCAGAAGAGGCCGAGTACGCCATTGGTGAAGTGCACCTCGATATCTATTGATCCCATATTGGTGGCAAAAATCTTACCTTCAAACTTATAAGGTAAGGATATTACTGGCCTACTATGAAATATGATACAATGGATTTCGTCCAAAAATGTGAAAACTGTAAAATGCATGAAAATCTCATCCATCAACCACAAACAGAACTTCGAGCGTTGCAGTCACCGTGACCGTTTGCACAATGGGGAATTGACTTCCTTGGACCACTTCCAGTGTCATCAAGACAGAGAAAGTTCATTATAGTCAGAATTGATTACTTCACGAAATGGGTCGAAGTCATTCAATTAGCTAAAATAATAGAGCAAAATACAACCAAATTTGTCCGATAAAATATTATCTGTAGATTTGGTATACCCGAAGTTATTTTGACCGATAACGGAATCTAATTTACCACCAAATGTTTCACAAAGTATTGTGCCAGTTTAAAAATAAAATTGACTCATACTTCCGTCGCTTATCCCAATGCAATGGACAAGTAGAATTTACCAACCAAACAATATTGTATGGTCTAAAGACGAAACTTGAAAATGCTGGGGGCTCATGGGTGGATGAAATTCCTTTTATCCTTTGATCATATAAGACAACACCCAGAGAATCGACTCGTAAAACTCCTTTGAGATTGTGCTATGGGACCAAGGCCGTTATCCCAGTAGAAATCGGACTCCCGAGCCTTCAGGTTAAAACTTTTAATCAACGTCACAACTCACAAAGACTTTAGAAAAATCTTAACTTACATCAAGAAATTCAGGACAATGCATGGCTGAGGATAGTAGTCTATCATCAAAGAATCGCTAGTTACTATAACAAAAAAGTGAATATACGACAGTTTGATGTGGGAGATCTGGTCTTAAGGAGTATTGAAGCCATGGGAAAAAATACCGATCGGAACAAACTCTCACCAAACTGAGAGGATTCGTACATAATCTCAACCATTTATGGGGTATAAGTTGCGTACCCAAAATGGCAGATTAGTACCCACGACATGAAATACCTGTCATCTTAAAAAATACTATCAATAAGTTTATGTACTACCAGGTAAGATTTACATCACATAGAGTACTTGTATTGATATGAACATTATTGAATAAAATTTTAGTTTTTTTATTTGCTTTTATATGTGCTTGTTTTTCACATTATTATATAGCTTAGACTACTCCTAAGTCGGGTAAAATTTATTTATCTGTACCAAGAATCATATTAATTGATTTGACAAACTCAGCCACGAGTCTGAGCAACTCATATGAGGTCATTACTTAAAATTTGGTCACGTCATCAAGTGGTCCAAATGAGACCGAGAATAAAAAACTTGGGGGGCTTCCTCAGAAACATGCATGCAAAAACCTTTAAAGTAGCAGCATTTGCTGAACATGATTTCAAAAATACTTAAATGACAAGTATGGCTTATGAGTCAGATTTAATCTAAGTAATATATAGAGTCAGACAAAAAAATTGTCTAACCAGAAAACATGGAGTCAGACATATAAATTGTCAAACAATAAAAGAGAGAGACTGTTAAATGAAATTCTATATTTCATTGATGGCTTAAAATATACAAGTCAGATCTGTACAATCATGGACGACGTTCAGAAGTTTCTTTCATTGGTTCCCAAGAATCTATATCGTCCCTAGGAAGGTACAACACTTCAGAACTATGACTAGCATTGGCATTCTTCGAATGGAAAGCAGAAACAGGAACGTCAGGAGCCAACATTTGAATAATATGTTTGCAAATGTTGATACATTTTCAGTAGCTACGCTCTGATATCTTCGCAAAGTCCTTGGGACGAATTGAAGAGCAAAGCTCACTTTCAACCTTGGAATACTTCTCTCTAAGGATGCTGTGTCTCTGCTTCATATTGGCCAATTCACGCTCAAGCTCAGAGATATGCCCTCAGCATTCAAAAGTTTCTCCTTTTTCACATAGTCGTGAGTAAACCCCTTTGCAATATCAACACCACGACTTATACTTTCCTGGAATTGCAAAGGTCATGAAACAAATTAATATACAAAAGTGACGATATGAAAGTTAAAGGAGGTTTTGGACACTTACTGCAGAGACAAAAACCTTCCCACGAGATTCATTGTCCAAGCAAGTCTCTGGGACAATTTGGACCTCGGTTCCCAAAGTCCCCGAATGGACTACTTCAACTTCTTCGAGCACAACCTCTTCTTCTACCTCTTCATCCTCGTCCATAAGTGGGACTTCTACAATAGTTATTCGACCCTCAATCTCAATTTGGACCTCAAGCTCTAGGGGTTCAGGGGAATGCTGCTCAACAATTTTTGTCTGAAGTTTTTCAGTGTCCACCTCAGCCATGTTGTCTTTGGGAACTCATGTGATGGCATCCCTGTAGCCTCTTTAGAATGAATCTCGCTCATTCAAGAAGTCTCCTAAGTAAAAGTTGTTCTGATATTAGATAAGGACTCCTCGGACAAAAATGGCAAAACGGCTGGAACACCATATCAAACAAGATGTGGGGCTGAAAAAGGAATAACCTCGGTCACTTCCTCAACAGTAGATCCCACATGCCCACTGTCTTCAATCAGTCCGATGACCTCTAAAATTTGTGCCGAGTAAGATGTGGAAGTCTGATCTTTCGCGACCGTCGGCCGCTTCTTCTTTATTAATTTATCTATGGTAGCCTCATCCTCAAAGGTGGATTCAACTGAGGCCTCTTTATTACCAGGCATAATGGCCGACGACTCCCTTATTTGAGTTCCCTTTGAAGCCTTTTTGTCCCCGGACTTCTTACATTTATTTGATAACCCTTTTATTTTATGCTCTTTGGCCTTTCTTTTGTGCCTTCTCTTAAGAAGGGTTTTTGTGGTCTGAGCTTCTGGCTCCTCAATCTCAAGCTCCCACCTGGCTAACACGAGTTACTCAGGGAAAAGCCATCGGTTCTTTTTTTTCTCGCCGAAGGTGGCAGCCTTTTCACAAATGAGGTCCACAAGTTTTTGGATGACCTCCTTCTCATGGTCAAATACGTCTAATTGCATAGCAGTAAAGATGCGACCTCATTCTAAACAAATCTCCCAAGTAGAGGGAACCACTAGAAAAAAATACTGGTCCTTCCACCCTTTCGTGGAGTCAGGGTTTCCTCCACTAAACCCATACTCTGGTCGAGGAATCACGGTTATCCAATCCAAATCGTAATTAAAACGAAGCAAAACTTTCACTACTATGGCATTAAAAACCACCCCGTGAATTTGTGCAAAAATGCACAAAGAAATCAAATAACTCGTACTGTTTGGCTAGGGTCTAGCGATTGGTACATGAGTTCCACCATTATCTTATATAACTCAGAAGCCAAAGAAAATTGAAGACCACCTTTAAGATGTATCTTGTAGACCATAATGAATCTTGGTGGAGGAGAAAAAGCTCGCCCATTAATTCCACGCATGATATATGCCATTGAGCATGGAATTTCGTATCAAGCCCTGAAATACTCCACATCCTCATGGGTCATGATCAACTGAATCTCAGAGACTCCAGGCGCCGTGGAAAATACTCGAACAAGAAAAGGCAAGCAAGGGCAAGAATAGTTCTGTGGAGGAAAACGAGTGCAAAGAACGTAAAGTATTCTTTAAGCACTCTAAAATGAATTTATAATATGGAAGAAGAGCTTCAAACGGCATCGTTCACATTCAAAATTTAAAAGACACGTCTCATGATAGCCTTAATATGTGTCAATTTTCCGTTCACTCTATCAGATATCAAATCTCCCAACACCAGTAATGATGGCTTGTGCGTTTACAAAAGTCAAAATGACGTGCATTAATGAAAAAGTACAGAACGTCTGGACATTAACACTTCTTCAATGGACGACTTCAGACTCAGACATTTTTTGACTTTATATCAAAAGACTGAATTTCAAGCCTCCTGGTATATGGGGTTAGTGATGGGTATGTTACCCATATGCCCAAATAAGGAGGCCCAATGTGGTTTTAGGCCAAGTAATCAAAGTCAACAGCTCTTAAAACTTGCGCAACCCATTACGTCCAAGCAGCCCATAAAGCCTGCACAACACATTTCAGTGAAACCCATCTAATGGCCTAGGCGATTAATTAATTAATGACAATGGACGTTAATTGTAACCGCTGCTGATAAGAATGATTAAACCATCCAACAATTATCCGTCACTCGTCATCTATAAATATTAACCCTCTCTATCCAAGAAAGGGATCAGAACTTAAATAAACTTATGTTCTTTCAGATAAACACTACAAGAAGTTAAAAGCGCACAAACTCTCTCTCTCAAATCAAGATACTTAAGGCGCAACTCTTCGCACATAGTAAGTTTTATTATATCCCATCTTTTTCTTCACATTTAAGCAAAATACTGATTTAAGCGTCGGAGGATATACTGAGAAGTGAATCACACTAATCTTTTGACTATTATTTGTGTTTGCACAGAATTTAATTAAGAGCTTATAGAGACCGACAATGCTAAGTGACCAACAGATAAAGTTCTTCATCCGTACAACAATCACATCATCGGATACAACATATATATATATATATATATCTTTTCCATCATAAGAGATGGTTATGTTGTTATTTGTGAATATTTATGCAGAAGTAATAGCACAAATGCAAAACATTATTAAAACAAAAAAGTTCAATATCCAAGTAATTATATTTTGATTAAGCAGTGCGAAAGAAAAGAAAAGAAAAGATTATATCTTAATTAATTTATTTTTGAAAAATAAATGATTTTCAAGCCTTGTTCCTTTTGAAGGATATTACTTCAGAACCAACAACTGGCTATCACAATACTACCAATTAATTAAAAACAAAAATCGTGCCCAGCCCCCTCCCCCTACTTGCTTCGTTTGTTTCGGAGAAAGAGAGGATGGAGATTGAAAGAGTAATTGTTTCTCTCCCTCTCTCTCTCTGTCACATGAAGAAGGAAAGGAATGGTACTCGGAGGAGGGAGAATAATTCTCCTAAGAATATTTATGTTATTCAAATTCGTGAATTCCAAATGTCACCCTAAGACATGTTATTGAAACAAATCATGTGTAACATATGTAAATGCCAGCTACTGCGACGGAGAATAGAGGGGTGACGCCCCAACAACGTGCTACTATTGGCAGTCTTGTGCGACCATTTGCCTGAGTTTCAAAGAATCCTTACAGTTTCCCCGATATGGCACTGTACTGCAAATATTTATAATATCCATTACAAATTCTTCAAAAAGCGGGGAACATTTAAAATCTCGAAGACAAATACTCGTGAGGCTATATAAATAAATACTTCCCACTCGACTTTGATGTGGTAATGCAAACAAATGATGCTGTGCAGCAGAAAATAACAGTCTGATAACTGATACTACAATACAAGCAGCTAATCATCCTCTTCAACGCATTCCTCGAAATACCTGCTTTGTGATGGTGAGGAAAACTATATAGTACACTACATCAAAAAATGATTAGGAGATTAAATAACCAATCCGAATACGAAAAAATCATGATCTCATTTTGCAGCTTAGAAAGTAGATATTATCACAGCAGACATAAGACTATTTAAATCCTCAATAGTCAAGCTCCTCAGTGTCCCCACTGGGTCAAAGTGAACGAGTCAATTATGAGAGGTCATCAAAACAAAAACGTCAGAATCATTAAAATGCAAATTTTGCAAACGAATTATTCAAATCCCCAATCATTTGCTCATCCAAACCCACAAATCTGCCATGAAAACAGGGACAAGGAACAGGAATCCACGGATTTAACACAATCTTTCAGGGAAGTATACAACTTCTAGATAGTTAGGAAGCTCAACGAATTGGGAAAACACCAACAGAAGATCTAAATGAACCAAAAATTTTAATCAAACACAGTTGGGCGTACAAACTCAATGGATTCAGCACAATGCTGCAAGCGATAGTATGCCCAATACACAGGCTTCAACGCTTTCCACCACCACCACCCAACTTTGTTCCCCTGGGAGCAACGCCACCCTTGGGAATGTTACCCTTGCCTTGAGTCTTCTGAGTTTTGGCTATTTCTCCTTTCTTGGCCTTCTTCTCGTCCTTTGTTTTCTTGATTCTCTCCTTTATTTCCCTGTCAAAAGCCACAACCGATAGACAGTGTAACGTGTCAGCTGCGGTACCCAAGACAAAAGGTAAAATTCAAGCACCCCTTGCACGTTATGGAACACAACAAATCTAAAAGGTGAAAAAGAGACCTGAGAGCAGCCTCCCTAGCAGCATCACGAACTTCAGGCTTCTCACTTCTTTTCTTCTGAATCACCTCCAAGGTCACACCAACAATAGACCTAGAGTACGGCTTCTTTGTGGTGCGACGCCTCTTCTTGGAAGCCTCTTGGGCTATGTCCTGTAGCATTTGAGTTAGGAAAACATCATAAGAACACGCCCATTCCCCCCAGATGAGCATAAACTGCAATAGGGGACGGAGAGAATAGCAAGATATCGAACACAAAACCTTCTTATGTTGCTTCCGGTACACAGCTGTCCATGTAAGTTTTGAGGGCTTCAACTTGTTGTGGAAATATCTTTTGCATTTTGAGTTGGCAAAAAGAAATACCTGGGAAAACATCGGGTCAGCATGTCAACCTCAACAAACCAAATCAAGAAAGAAATCAACAAAAACAAGAGAAAAAGGGGCANACAAGGAGAAGGGGTGGGGGAAGAAATTAGAGATTAAGACAAAAATTGAAGTTCATTAATGGAATGAGAGGAAGATAATGATAGTTTTACCTGAGAATCTGATCTAACAAATCGGATGCCCTTACCAGGGTATATCTTGGCCCCACTAAAACGGCAAAGTTCAGTCCTACAAAGACAAGGAGAAGGGGTGGGGGGAATCAATGTGCATAAAGGCACTCAGTCGATCAAAACATAAGGCTTGTTCAGGCTTGTTATGCAACACCAGGGGAGGATACAAAAGCCTTGTTAAAGCAGTGAGCACACAACAGAACAGCCACTAAAGACTCCAGAAAATTCTACAGGATCAACAATTTAACAACACTTACTCGTTAACAGAAATAGAAACTACTAAAACAATATGAGAATCATAATGCTACCAGTCAAACATTACAACTCTGTAAATGTAGTCTTCTCCAACAGAAAGTATGCGAGGTTTTTTTCCCCTTGTGATCGAATAAAAATGTGCAAGTATGAAACACAGTTTCAATCCAAATTTTTAGTTGTTTTGTTATCGAGAGAAACAGAGCCACATATGCGGTTACGGATTCAAAAAGTGGAAACAGCAGTTAACATAATGCTAAAAAACCCGGGTACAACAGTCAAAGTGGTCCGAACCTTCAGCAGACTCCACACAAAGTAGGAGTTTTGCCGGGCTGGCATCTTTTTATCAAGAGAAAACTACATCAAATTTGTTTGGAACTATAGAAACCTTTAATTACATTTTGGCCAACAAGATTTCAATGAGTTTCTTTCAAATCACATCTAGAAACTGCAAAAAATTAAAGAAACCTTCATTAACCTTGCGATGAGTTTGAGTGCATAATTGTGCAGTTCTTCAGACCTTGTCAGATTAACTCCATAATACAACATTATAATGTCCTATTCAATCAGCTATTTTATGTAACAAAGGTGGAAACACACCACAGCGACGACTAAAATCACGAATTGCAAACAACAAAAACCACGTCAGTTCAGCAAATCCAGAAAGGACTGAAATATCAAAATTTTAAAAAAAAAATGATGATTCAAACTAAAAAGACATCCTTAGCTGTACTCGATGCGTAGAAAAGTGCAATTGAAGGAGACAAACAAGGACTGCAAATGAAAAATGATTTCGCCACATGCAGATGAGGAAAAGGATATAAATAGAGGAGATAGGCATGAAGGATAGAGAAACCAACTTGAGAACCATGGCTACTGCTGCTCTTCCAGCCCTCTCGCCGATCCCGTGGTTTGACGAAAACCCTAACAGTCGAAGGAAACCTTAAATAGTGGGAGATAAATGCATTCAGTACACACGGGCCTTGGGCTAGGCCTTGAAAATGAAAACGCCTTGAGTTGAAACATAGGCCTTAGAACTTAGGGTCATTGGGCCTTGTTCATTGGACCTCGGTCTCGTCGTCTCAGTTATGACTACCCAAGCCTTGAACCAATTTCGTATCATGTGGACATTCTTGGAAATTCAAACGCCAACTTAAAGAAACTTCTTTAAATGGCAAACCCTTTCTGGGTTGGAGGGGCGGGGGAGGGTGAATTAATAAATGTCAAACAATTTATAGGAAAAACATATAATTTTCTATAGAAAAAAAAAAAAACAGATCCACTTTTAAAGACTTATTTGAAATTTGAATAATTTAAAATTACAAATATATGTATTCAGGAAATGGTTAATATTGCAATTAATTTTGAAGAATAACTTTTTAAAAACAAAATTATATTCTTCACGTTGTACGCATTGGATAGTTTTATTTATCTAAAATTTTTTTCAGTGATTCTCAGTTTCAAAAAAATTTGGGATTAATCTAATCAAATATCAATGCTAATTCAATCTAATCCATTAAATCCTTTCACAGGATAACTCAACAAATTAGATCATATTAAAAACCAAATTAATGCCTAAAGGTTTCTTAAAAATATTTCCAGCCCCACAACATACTAGGATAAGAAAAATAGAGGAGAGTGAAATAAATATGACCAAGGACAATAAAAATGTACCAATGGAGAATTTTTTTTTTTTTAAAAGCAAAACTCTCGGGGCATTATCCCATTTGCTCGAGTAATAAAAAGGTTGACACTAATCAAGTCACTCAAAAGTGGACAAATTATTTGCTCTTTTAAATTATTATTATTATTATTATTATTATTATTNTTGTCTAATGATGGCGAATTTACACCAAATATAACATCTTAATAATGTATGAACATAATAATATATCTTATTATTATGTTCATACATTATTAAGATGTTATATTTGGTGTAAATTCGCCATCATTAGACAAATGAAAAATAACTCTATCTGGACTGAGTGATTTTGCGCTTCTTTCCGGAGTGCATGTGCTTCCCTTTTTTGGACGGAGTAGTTTTGCCGGAGTAAGTTTTCCTTTTGGTGGAACTCCTTGGCGTGTATTTATCGGGAGTGCACTTTGGCAACTTACTTTGGCGTTCTCTTTCTCCAAAAAAAAAAAAAAAATTTATTAGTGAGGTGACTGATCTGTTTCTTCTTTTTGGACGGAGCCTCTTTGCTAATGTTTTCGGAGTGCTTTCTCCTTCCTAGATTGCCCTCCTTGTCTCCTTGGACGGAGTGATTTTCTCACTCTAGACGTAGTGACTTATCAGTGGACGGAGTGTTGGTTGGCTCGTGCTTCCAGAAGTGCATGTTCCCCCCTTCATCCGGAGTGAATCCTTGGACGGAGCGCTTCTCCTCGTTCTTCTGGTGTGCTGTTGGATGGAGTGTTGTTGGATGGAGTGACTTGGGATAGAGTGAATTTGGTCGAAGAGATTCTGGATGGAGTGTCCTGTACGGAGTGTCTTTAGACGAAGTGGATTAGAACGGAGTGATTTTGGTCGGAGTCTACTTTATCTGTGGGCCGGAGGGCTTTTACTCTTTCTATCCGGAGTGCCTTGGACGGAGTGGTGTCATTGATCCCGGAGTTCTTTAATCTGGAGGCCGGAGTTCGTTGTGGTTTCCGGAGTGCTTGGGACGGAGTGCCGATTTCGATTTTGTTCTTGTTTTATTAATGACTTGAGTCATGTATTAGGGATTTTCCTGTTTCTATGTTTCTTTGCCAAGTCGGCAAAACACTTGGTAAAGAACATAGTTGCCTGTACAATTTATTTAAATTTTAATACATTTAATTACTTACAAAAAAAAAAAAAAAGAATAACTCTATCATTTATACTTCAAATTATAAATAATTACCCAAAAGTAACAAAATTCATATAAAAAGGAATTGCACGAAATTGTCATGACCAACGTGCCCAAATAATTATATGAAAGATTTCACTGATATACATAGTGGCCAGGCATCACTTAGTGGATGAAGAATGTGAAGGGAAAAGTCACTATGCATTCTTGACCACGAAACTGCATCTGCAATCATCTCCAACAGCCGGCATGATTAACGGAAAAACAGATCATGCATTCCTTCACTGTTCTTACAAACCATGGCAAATCATCTCAAGCGGGAGAGATCAGTTGATAAGAACAATCTATGGCAATGGAATTCAATCCGTGGTCACAAATTCAATAGCAAGTTTCACTAATCTGATTGATATTCTTTGTGGGTAGAGTTGCAGACCCGAAAGTTGCTCTGAATCCTTACATCGTGTAATTATCGAGAACAATGCTTAAGTCGACACCACGTCGCCTTACAGACACGTGTAGCTACAAGGCTCCCGATAAAGGACCGCATTTTGAGACTGCTAGCAGCGTGAAAGGACCAAGGACCGACCTTAGCCCCACCAAAAACACACACCGGGCACTGCTAAACTTTCTATCTCCTCAAATTACAGAACTTTACAAGCATGTCATGAACAAGGCTTGTATATGTCATCTAAACCCAAAATTCTAAGCTAACGGGCTACCAACCAACACATTTATAAGACACTATAACTCTTGTTTCTTCAACGTGGGATCCTAATCAACACAATTCGGGCATGCTCCCAACACATTCGGAGATTATTCATTACAAAAAATAAATAAATAATATTAGATCACATCAGTTATGGCAGGCAAAATCACCTTAGGAATATACTCTTTATTTGCTATATAATTTTTAAATCAAGGGAACAAACAGGGTCTGCAGATCCAACACATTCCTCCAGAAAAGAATACCCTTACACCCATACTCTAGCTTCATACATGCTACCAAAAGAGCCCCATGATGCGCAAGACACTGATTGGTATATATAAATATATAAAAAACCTACTACTTAAAAGTGCTTACAGATTCACCATGCAATAACCTGAAGATCATATCAAATATAGCAAGGGCCTTCAGATACTTTCTAGGTAAATGTCGTGTATGCTGTCATCAAAGTCGTTTCACCTGACAGTCCGTCTTTCATCAGATCCAATTTCAAGTTGCTATTCCCCATCACCACCGTGCCTGCAACAACAAAATGCTCAGAATGTCTAAAACAATTGCTGTGAAGAGCTACTTTGCCGTCCAGATTAAAGTATGCCAGAAGTCATTTACAGATAAGGCATCAGAGCTTCACATTGTCATGTACAGATCTTAAAATTTTATATGTAAAGCAATAAATAATATTCTCAAGCTCCTATGATGTAAAACCAGGATTGGGAAAAGAATACAAACGATAGCGGATTGTAGCAATTGCATAAATAAGTGCAGCCCACTGCATGAAACTCAAAGTATGCCCACAAAAAGATCAGACCACTTTTAAATCTATTATACACAGTTTTATCTTGTATTATATAAGATGTTTCCACGACTAAAACCTGTGATTATTAGGTCATATGGCGACAGCTCTAAAGTTGTGCCAAGGCATCCTTTAATATTCAGATGAAGTTTCAAATCCCTCTGCTGTCTACCCCATCAAGTAATGAAGATAGTTCATCTTCCCTGTACCCTTGGCTACATTTGAGCATAATTAATTTGACCCCTTGGCCAGTGGATTAAAATTGGCTACTTAAAAACCAAAAGAGCCTACCTGGATTTTCAAGCCTTCATAAAATTTATCACTATTGAATGAAGTTAGTGAACAAAGAGAAAAGTCATGAGAACACTTAATATCACCCTTAGATAAAAAAGAAGGGGGGGGAATGGTTTCGCCCAACAACAGATATACACTTAAACACAGAATGGTAGGATACCTATTATTAGCTCAGAATTCGGAATCCTGAAAACCTCTCTGGGTTACTCAACATCAGTTTTTAGTATCACCTTTTTTCGGAATTCCGTCACATTTGGGTCAAATTCAATTCTGTTCATGCTTTATGAATTTATTTCTGCAGTATTGGCCTTATCATAACTAATCATCATAACATGCTTACTGCAACTATGAGATTCCAAGGGGGTGTGGCAGTAGGTGAGCATTGTTGTAGTGAGGTACTTTCTTTCTCAAAATTTGGGTGATGGTGGTGGCAGAAGCATTTTCACCCTGAATTGGTCCAAAAGCAAACATCTGATGAATATCTAAAATAGAAAGAAGTCCTTGCATTCTCTTGTGCAAGAGAAAGATAATATAGCATTGGCTTCAACTAATGTAAATATCGGCCAATATTCAAAATATCAATCAATATGTCTAATAATTGGCCAATACTGTCTTGTCAACTTGTACTTTTTAGAAATTTTTTTTCCGATAAATCTGATACCGATTTATATTGTTGGATATGTCCCATGCCATTATTGTCATGAACAATATCGAGGCCGATATTTTGATCTATTCAGCAGAATAAGCTCAACCTTGAAAAAATATATACTTTACCCAACCCCTGGGAAAGTAAAATGTAATCATAGATACGGCAAATACTTATCCTTCCTTAACAATTAAAGGAATGGTGGGCATGGTTCTTCTTTCGATATAACAAAAGGAAGCTCTTAAATTCTTGGTCAGGCTAAAAGGTGTGGAGGCGAAGCAGTGGGACTGGGATGAGGTTAGAAAGAGGAGAACGTTATCTATTTATTTTCATTTATCATGACAAGAAAGCATGTTTGAGTAAAGTAAAGTTTAGTTGCAAATGCCTGACAATAGTGAAGAAACATAATCATCATCATTGATACAGGTGGGCAGCAGAGGTAACTGTTAAAACATCAGAGCACCACAATAATGGTTCAAGTTCCAGAAGATAGTAGATAGTATACAAGTTTTATCATGTAATCATTGAGTTCAATAAGACACCCATAATTATTATCCCTGAGACTAACCCGAATAAAATAATTACCCCAAGAAAAACCAAACTCAGAGCAAAGCCTGCCAACTGCTCCATGCGGTGGCCAGCAGCACTTCATTTCCCTTCTAAGGAAAGGTTAAGCCTCTGGCTGAATCATCAGAAGTAACTGTCTAAGTCAAGGGCCCCAAATCCACCTCAGCATGCCATAGGTTTTGGGGAGCCCCACAATGGTTATATGGAACCCACCACGAAGGCTTACATAAGAATAAATGAATTGAAATGACACTGCGTCACTTGTAGGCGTCCATTGGGTGTCCCCAAACATTTATCAAAGTAAAAAACACACAATATATCATCACAGATACAAGAACAGTAAAGCAATCAATTACCACAAGTGAAGCAATCAAATTGCCATAAGCAACAAGTATTCTCTAGCACAAGGTCTACAAGTTGCAAAATGAGATTACTCACAATCATCTTCCACCCAGGAGTTGGCTGTTAGTTATTTTTGTCGCCACCAAAGCTGCCAAAACGGCTTGATCGTGCATCTCCAAAACCACTACTGGCCTGGCCTGACCCAATATCGCCAAACCCACTACTACGACCAGAGCCAAAGTTACCAAATTTGCTAGACTGGTTTGGACCACCGGCGTTTCCAACACCTGATCGTCCTGAAGCAGTACCACCATACGAACCAAAACGACCTAATCTAGATTTGCCAAAGTCATCAGAACGGCCAAAATTCGAGCCACCATATCCTCCAGAACGGCCAAATCCAGAATCACTATAGCCACCAGCACGTCCTGAACTAGAACCACCATATCCAGAATCACTATAGCCACCAGAACGTCCTGAACTAGAGCCACCATATCCTCCTGGACGACTAAAACTTGAGTTCCCATATCGACCACCTCCCATAGCTCCATATGAGCCATATTGACCACCACCACCACCACCCATGACTCCAAGCATATCTCTCTGAGCACCATCAACAGCAATTTGGGGGAGCTGATAAAATAAGAAGAATAAATCAGTAAGTTATAATAAATGGAAAAAATAATCAACTCAAATACCTGTTTAGCTGCTCGGGATGGATACATGGTTGAGCAGTATTGAGTTTTTTGTCTCACTTTTATGAAAAAAAGCCACAGAAATAACACTACTCATGTGGCATAAGCAATATAAACGGAAGATTGATACTGTTGACAAACATCTGGCTCAATTAAATAGCTCATTAGATCCCAATAAAAGACAAGTTCTCATGGACAAATGCCAGAATTCTAGTAACCATCCCGCCCCCTCCCTCACCGTCAGAGTCCAGCCTATGCCCAGAGAGTTCCTGACCTCAACAGCAAGGCTTGCACCACCTCCCTGCAACATCCAACAGGCTCCCACAAGGCCAGATCTCGCCTTACCTTATTAGGCTGCAGGGAAGGGGTAAAGAAACGCGGAATGAGGAGATGTAGAAACGGTAGAAGCTCTTCTGGCACAGCAAGCTATACCGGTGAGGAGAAGCACCATAGTTGGCGAAAGAAGAGACGAGGATTGACTCCCAATTTTATGCCATAATTTTTAGTTGATTAGAAAATTTTGGCAATAAGCAAGATCACAAGTAATTCCCTCGTGTTACATTTTTCCCATTTTGTAATTACATTTTTCCCATTTTTCCCACAATGGATACTGTGGGTGAATCTACAAAAGCATATAGACGCAGGAGGATAACTAATGCAGAATATTCAATGAATGGAAATAAGGACTTCCCATGGGACCAAGTGGGTGGACTGCATCACAGATAAGGAGCCTCACACATGTTGGGGTCGGAAGGCCCGGATCTACCAGATCCGACAGCAGCGGAAAACCCGATCCCCCCTGTCAACGACAGCCACCATTTAGTAGGAACAAAGGACAAGGGATGTACAACATTTTTTACGTGGAAACCCCTTCCCAAACCGAAGAGGAGAAACCACGGGACACATAGTCCACCAATAAATCTACTATGTAAAATGGGTTACAAACCCCCGAGATGGAGTATCCGCTACACACCCGAGAATAACAAAGAAAAACCTCACCGGAGTAAACGGGAAACACTCTCCACTTTTTTAGTTTCTATTTTTCTTTCTTCTTTCTCTTACTGGTGGTGCATTCCTCTCTACATTTTACAAGTGTTGGTGAAACGGCGGCCCGCCGTTTCACCCCCGCACATAGCGACCGGATACATAAGCCCCTGGCTACACAAGCCCCGGCGAATGCTCGCCCGTGGTGATTTCTCTATCACCCATAGTCACTCTCATGGCTCCTTGTGTGCTCTACACACAGCATGCCCAGCATGCATATATATAATGATCTGCCTAGAGACCTTCAACCAATAGGTAGGTTGACTGTGGTCAAACACCTGTCACCCACAACTTTGTCCACTAACTCTACAACCTGCCCACTAGCTCTGCAACTTGCCCACTAACTCTGCAACTTGCCATCTGCATAGACGGCCAACACAGACTGCAGGCCTGCTACCTGCTCTGCAGAGCCAACTGTCCACAACTTGCTGCCAGCTGTTCACAACTTGCTGCCAACTTTCCACGACGTCCTCGGTTGTTACTGCAGCCAAGTTCTCAGACCTTCTGTGCCCTTTGGCCATCACAAGAGTCCTCCGGTGTTCCATGGTCTCCAGGCAGTGACAACGACCATGGACATCCCATGTCCTCGGTCGTCACTGTGCACAACCCATATCTCCGGACGCTACTGTACACTCAGCCATGTCCGTGGGCTATTTCATACCAGTAATACCAACTGGTAAGTTTCGGCCTTCTCAACCGGTCAACATCTCATTGACCGTCTTCAACATTCATCCGATCAACTTCCTGTTGACCGTCTTCAGTGCCATCCGGTCAACTTTTCCCTGTTGACCGTCTTCTGCTGCCTATCCGGTCAACTTCCCTGTTGATTGTCTCCAGTTGCCCGTCTGCCGTCCAGCTGTGCTTCTGCAGCTCTCAAACGGTCAACCTCCTGTTAACCGGATTCAGTTGGCCGTCCGCCGGTCAATCTCCATTGACCGTCTACTGTTCTCCTCCGGTCAACGTCCCGTTGATCGAAAACAGTTCTCCGGATTTGTTCTCCTCAAATCCTCCGATGACAAACCAGTTTGTTGGGTTACCCACAAGGGAGTGACCAGACCCAACAAACTTCCCCTCACGACCTTGTGGAGAACACCTTTACCCTTTAACCGGCGACTGTCATCGCCTGCCTTCCGGCAGCTTCCCCTCAACTGGGAATCCCGGCGTTAGCTCCGCCCTCGGCCCTGCTGGCTCCACCCTTGGCTTCACCTCAGCTCCGCCGTTGACCCTGCTGGTTCCGCCGTTGGTCCTGCTCAGCTCCGCCCTTGGCCCTCCGCCGTTGGCCCTGCCGGCTCCACCCTTGGCCCTATATAGCTCCATCCTTGGTCCTGCTAAATCCGCTATACTTTTTACCGTTCCATCCAATTCCATACTAAATGACAAACTCCACCACGATGACACCAGATACACTACAACCGCCACAGAACTTGGCGGTTCCACTTCTGTAGCACTTCACTCGGTGGCTTCCCCTTGCGACGCTTCACTCTACTCCGACAGTAGGTCAGCACCTCCGCGGGCAGCCCTCTCCGGTCAGCACCCTCCACAAGCAACCCTTTCCGAGCCTGGGCCGATCTCTCCTATTTCTGATACCACTTGTTGGTATCAGAAGAGACTTAACCGTCTCTGATACAACTTGTTGGTATCAGAAGAGACTTAACCGTCTCTGATACCACTTGTTGGGGTCGGAAGGCCTGGATCCACCAGATCCGACAGCAGCGGAAAACCCGATCACCCCTGTCATCGACAGCCACCATTTAGTAGGAACAAAGAACAAGGGATGCACAATATTTTTTACGTGGAAACCCCTTCCCAAACCGAAGAGGAAAAATCACGGGATATATAGTCCACCAATAAATCCACTATGTAAAATAGGTTACAAACCCCCGAGATGGAGTATCCGCTACACACTCGAGAATAACGAAGAAAAACCTTACCGGAGTAAACGGGAAACACTCTCCACTCTATTAGTTTCTGTTTTTCTTTCTTCTCTCTCTCACTGGTGGTGCATTCCTCTCTACATTTTACAAGTGTTAGTGAAACGACGGCCCGCCATTTCACCCCCGCACATAGCGACCGGCTACATAAGCCCCTGGCTACACAAGTCCCGGCGAATGCTCGCCCATGGTGATTTCTCTATCGCCCATGGTCACTCTCATGGCGCCTTGCGCGCTCTACACACAGTATGCCCAACATGCATATATATAATGATCTGCCTAGAGATCTTCAACCAGTAGACAGGTTGAGTGTGGTCAAACACCTGTCACCCACAACTTTGTCCACTAACTCTACAACCTGCCCACTAGCTCTGCAACTTGCCCACTAACTTTGCAACTTGCCACCTGCACAGACGGCCTACACAGACTGCATGCCTGCTACCTGCTCTGCAGAGCCAACTGTCCACAGCTTGCTGCCAACTGTCCACAACTTGCTGCCAGCTTTCCACGACGTCCTCAATTGTTGCTGCAGCCAAGTTCTCGGACCTTCTGTGCCCTTTGGCCATCACAAGAGTCTTCCGGTGTTCCATGGTCTCCAGGCAGTGACAACGACCTCGGACATCCCATGTCCTCAATCGTCACTGTGCACAGCCCATATCTCCGGACGCTACTGTGCACTCAGCCATGTCCGTGGGCTATTTCATACCAGTAATACCAACTGGTAAGTTTCGGCCTTCTCAACCGGTCAACATCTCATTGACCGTCTTCAACATTCATCCGGTCAACTTCCTATTGACCGTCTTCAGTGCCATCCGGTCAACTTCTTGTTGACCGTCTTCAGTGCCATCCGGTCAACTTTTTCCCGTTGACCGTCTTCTGCTGCCTATCCGGTCAACTTCCCTGTTGACCGTCTCCAGCTGCCCGTCTGCCGTCCAGCTGTGCTCCTGCAGCTCTCAAACGGTCAACCTCCTATTAACCGGATTCAGTTGGCCGTCCGCCGGTCAATCTCCATTGACCGTCTACTGTTCTCCTCCGGTCAACGTCCCGTTGATCAGAAACAGTTCTCCGGATTTGTTCTCCACAAATCCTCCGATGACAAACCAGTTTGTTGGGTTACCACAATGGAGTGACCAGACCCAACAACACACACTAAATCTTTACAAAGGAATAAAATCCCAACCAGGCTATAAGAAAATATGACACTAAGATCATCTCATTTGAAAATTTTACAAGGCAACTACCAATAAAATTGGTCTCAAACCTAAAATAAAGGGCAAATATGCACTTTATAGAAAAAAGAGATTTAATATGGGTATGATCGTAAAAATAGAAAAACATCGATGAGGTAACTAACAAGTATTGCAATTGCTTCTGCTTTAAGGGAATGGTTCCCTAGTCCGAGCCTTTTGACATAAGAAGACCAATATAATTGACTCCACATATTAGGAATTAAGACTATGAGGCAGAGGTGCTGGTGGTTGCTATTGTTGTTGCCGTGATTAGCAGCACAGGTAATGGTACTTACACTCTCAGTATGAAGCCACAAAAAGAGAAGGATGCAGATGTCAACAAATCAACATCAAGACTGCTACAAATGAAGCTTCCATCTTTTAAGCATTCAAAACTCTTTTGGAACATTTCCAGATATTGTGCCATACCACTCATGTCTTTCCCTCGTAATATTGTCAGACCAATGTAACGAGCAGTTATAACTCAAGCCAAATCTTTTTCTTACTTTACTCTGTTCACAGGTTTCTGCTTCCATTCGGAAACAGGTAACCCTACCTGAACATGATATGAACTATTAAATGCAGATAACATGATAGAATTTTGTAACATAACGATGAAAATAAAGACAGATGAGCACTGACCTCTATGAATTTGCAGCCTACGTCCCGCTCAATGAGCTTCACAGCCCTTGACTGATCTACTGTATGAACTAGAATAGCAGTTCCTTTCTTCCCAGCACGCCCAGTCCGGCCAGATCGATGAACAAAAATCTCTGAAGAGTTAGGGAGTTCATAATGTATAACCTAAAAGAAGAGACGCTCATAAGAAGACAGAAAACCAGGTCGATTGCCTCTGCTCTTGCCTGAATTATGTGCATACTAGCATGACTCATTTCTTATTCCTTTACTATGACAGGCAAGCAGGGAAAGGTGTAGGCAGGATTAAGTAAAACTGTGCTTTTACACTGAACTAACATAGATGGATCACTTCAAACAGGTAGAATGAAGTCCATGGAAACAAAAACAAAACTTGATCAAAGAATGAATGAAATTCCAAATTGCAACTGGTAAGGGAGATCTTGGAGGAGAACAAGAACATAGCTCAAGCAAAGGGCAACAATAACCTAGGATGTAACCATTCTTGCATGTGTAAGAGGAGGCAATGTTCAAAAGAATTAGAACCAAAGAACAGAGACATCCAAGGGATCATATTCCTGAAAGACTAAAGGGAAATTTTCAATCATTATCAATACAAGAGTAGGACACGACGTTGTAACTGATGAAATCTAGGTAGAAGAGGTAGCTAGTATACATATCATCAAGTATAGAAGAAGAAAACAAACTTATGTAGTCAGGACAAGGAGGCAAACAGAAGAAAATGGAAGCTTGCTGGTAATGTGTTGATCAATCATATTGGCAAATTGGCAAACCTTCCATGGGACAAGTATGAAGATGTTGAAATGAATTAGATGATCAGGTAACTCCTTTGTCCATGACAAGAAGTGACCAGTTAAGGACAAACTATTAACAGCTCTCAACAGAGTACTAATATGTTTAAGCTTTGAACAAATTTTGAAGAACAGAAGGTATAAGTACTCCTAAAACTCATAGTACCAGTTTCTGGTTATGCATATTTCATGATGCAGGTGTAACCATAGCACTGAAAACATAAGGTCGCAGAATATTACCATAAGGAAGGAGATTACAGATTGACCGAGAGCAATTAAGCACTGTTGTACCAGAGTGAAAACTAATACAAAGCTAAAACAAGTGTTTAAAACTAGGTGCAGACTAAGCTGAAATAAGAGGTGTTTAATTGCACTGAGCTATAGAAGTGCTAAAAAGAAGGCAGTCTTCAGTTTCACATTTAAATAGTCCTAGCTTTAACTAATTCCATATGGATATGATTCGAGGACAGATGAAAAGCTACAGAATCTACTTTCAAAAAAATAAGCATACTTCATTTTTTTTTTCCAAAATAAATTTAACAAATAACAGATAAAGGTAAAATAAATGCTTAGATAAGCACAAGAAAGTGGTAGAAGTTGTGCGGGAAATTAAGCATACTTAAACCCCGCATATTATTGTTCATGATCAAAACAACTGGTGAAAAGCAGTAGTGCTGAAGAATAAGTGGAACTAAACAAGGTCATAGTAAAACTGACTTGTCAAAATGACAGGATAACAGGATACTAGCTACTAAACCTACTCAGAGAGAAAGGGCAGCACAGTGCTCAAGGCCTCACATCCTAGGTCTAGGGGTGGATTAGATATCCGCAGTCTTACTCATACATTGCATTTGAACCCATGTCTTTTAAGTCACAATACAACAACCTTACAATTGTTCCAAATTCACTTTCTTCAACTCAAAAAAAGGAAACTAAAAAAAAACAATGAAGGATGACACGATACTAGTTTTGAGAAGTACTAGAATAGACAATAATGAGCAGATTACCAGGTCAACATTTGGTATGTCAAGGCCACGAGCAGCAACATCAGTGGCAACTAATATGTTAAAGTGCCCCTCTCGAAACCCTGAAAGTGTCCTCTCCCTTTGATTTTGTGAGATATCACCATGCAAGGCCTGGCACCTATAGCTTCTTCCCATTGCAAATGCTAATCTATCAGCATCACGTTTAGTTTGAGTGAACACAATGCATTTTCCTCCATTTGCATGTTCCTAGCAGCAATATAAAATTATGAAGATAAGCAATCCCAGGTCACATATTAGAGGGAGAATTGGGAGGGCTCCAATATGGAGATGAGAATACCGTGAATAAAGGACCAATAACTGCAGCTTTTGCACTATAGTCAGATAAGATGGAATATAATGAAATTCCTTCCGCCAACTTCTGATCAGAATCTCCAACCTACATGGCAATGAACTATAAGAGGCCTTGCAATCATACTAAAACAAGTAACTTCTTGTAATCCATAAGTATATCACAATCTACTTTACACACTAAACTATCCTAACATATTTTCGTGAATTCATTACTATTTCATAATCATGTTTCATAATGAGAATGAGAATTCTCCTTTACACCTCAAAGGGAAATATAGTAGCATAATTGAGAAACTATGAAGCCACTCTCAACAATTTACAAAAAAGAAAAAGAGCATAAGACTTCATTCTCACAAGATCAATTGTCAGTGGATCTTTAAGGTACTTCCGAGTGAGCTTCAATATCCAATTTGGCATGGTAGCCGAGAACATCATAGTCTGGCGATTCTGTGGCAGCTTCTCTAATATCACTTCCACAGCTTCCTCAAACCCAACGTTTAGCATTTGATCAGCTTCATCAAGAACAACAAACTGAACTTCAGATAAATCTAAAGCACCCCTTTTCATCAGATCAATGACTCGTCCAGGAGTCCCCACAACCACATCAACACCTTGATCAAGGGATCTCATTTGGCTATTGATTGGTGTACCCCCATAGACACACAAAGTATACAGATTGGAAGCAGACTCATAAAATTCCTTCTCAACTTGCTTAGCAAGTTCCCGGGTGGGAGCCAATACCAAGGCCAAAGGATTCCTTCCACACCTGCACATAAAACACATGGCATAAAAGTGAAACTATTTTCACAATAGACTACTGTTGGCAGCAGGGATATGGACTTATTAAAACAAAACATATAGATCCACTTTGCGATATAAGTAGTAGTTTCAAAATTATAAAATTGAAATCTGATAACCAATCCTCCACTGCCAAAAACTGCGCATAAGTGGGAGATGCACATACCCATGTTTTGCATTGTAGCGAATGATCTTATCCATGATGGGAATACCAAAAGCAAGGGTCTTGCCTGTCCCTGTCCTAGCACGACCAATCATGTCGCGTCCCTGCATTGCAGGTTCCAGAACAGCTCTCTGCAAATTAATAGGGCAACAGAATGAGCTTTATTTCATAATTTAAAAATTTTAGCTAGTATTTAAGACCATTCAAAACTTCCAATCTATTATAGAACTTCGATCAGATGCCTCCAATATAAGACAAAGTTGCTTGCTTTCAAGGGAATACAAATCAAGGATGAAATAATGAATGCAAGATATTTTGCATCAGTGCAACTGCAAAAGCACGAGATCAAAGTCTCATTCTAAACACCAAGGCTCCCACCATTATAAAAGCAGCCTAAACCACCATTTATTCCAAAATAAATTTGGACCAATAGTGCCTTCAAAAATGATAGATTGACCTTTGTCTAAGGCTGCATCCCAGCTTCTGGGACATGTATTCCCAAATGTTGAAGGCTGATCCTGGAAGATGGGTGATTGAGAACCAATAATTACTAAAAGTTAAGAAGCTGTGGGTTGCTTCCTGGCATCACAATCCCATTAGCATCAAAGACATTTAATCAAAAGACAATACAACCCCTTTAAGAATGCATCGTATCAAATAACAATTCAAAGCACCAATACAACAGAGTTTACTGAACACCACTGTTGCATACAGCATAGCTATAAGCCCACAATCACTAGTGTTTCTTTCGCGCTACTAAAGTACAACCACACTGCAACAACGCATACCCAAAAGTATATTAGATCCCGTGGCTTATCACGAAAAGGGGAAAATTTTCAACCTGCACAGTTTCCTTCCGGAAATCTAAAAGAAGTTCCCAAACTTCCCTAAGAATACTTTTCCCCACAATTGATAGCATAATTCTGAACATTTTAAACTAATAATGATGAATAGTGGTCAATTTTTTAAAATCACTCTCCACATAAATCATGTTTGCACGCAAGTTGAAGGGGGAACGCTAAGTATAGAGGGAATATTCATTATCAGCCTATTTTATATCATTTAAAATGGTGCAAGTGAGATTCAGTTCATCTGAATTCTCTTTACACAATTCTGTTGTTAGTTGTTACACACTTAATGTCATATAATTCAATTCATTAATGAGTTGATTTCAAAGATTTCTCTATAGGAAACCAAACTCGACCAAAATATGTAAATGTTTTGAGGCCAGCAACAACCACCAAAACTCCCATATTGCCCAGTGCACTACAACAAAAAATAAAAAAAAATAAATAAAAATCCTGGCATCTCATTCATACCTCAGGTTCCTCTATGTATTCTTTAGGCATCTCCTTTGACAGCGAGCTTGTAATACCCTCAGGTACCTCTCTATATTCAATAGACGTCTTCTTGGACAGCAAGCTTGTAAGTTCTTCATCACGTTTTATGGCTAGTTTTGTTATATCACTACCTATTATTTGATTGTAGGAAGTGACTAAACATAGACATCTCTAAGTCTTCTATGAGTTATTAGCAAATGTTAATGTTTGCCTATGAAAAGATACATTTTTAATATACTTAGGATAAGGTTAAGGGTTTTCTCATGACGATTATTCACATTGCAATAGTTTAAACAGATGTACAGTGCACATTTTTGGAAAAACATAAGGTTTTCTGGAAAAGTGGGTGATTTAATTCAATTATTTTAGCATATCAAAAAATATAATTTAATGGAATTCCACCGAATTAAACACATGAATTCCATTATAGATATTTATAAAATGAATTGAAGTGAATTTAATAATGATTTGATAACAGATGGAGCGTAACGTGTATGAAACAACTGTCAAAGCTAAATTCTCAGACAATACGATACTCTAAGCCATCTAGAAATGTATCTATTAACAAAGAATATAACCTGAATCGGGAAGAGCTTGGTGATACCCTTCCTGCTCAAAGCAGACACAATTTCCCGACTAATATCAAGCTTCGAAATCTCAAGTCCCTCATCCCCACCACCACCAACGGCCTTGACCTTATCCTCATCGAAGTAATCGGCCACCGCGAACTCGGCTTGCGTAACAAGCGATGCTCTAAAATCAAAATGGGCAGATCGCGCATGAAAATTTCTCACCCCATGAGGACCATTCTTTAACAAAATACTACGATTATCGCTGACAAAATCATCATTTGTGACTGTTGGGGTACTGTGCATAGAATACTGATGAAGGAGACAGCCTTCGATTGTGTGCGTTAAGGCCGTCAGGATGCGCTTTGAAGCTAGGAGTGTTAAACTCGATGAATTTCTCAGCAGCATCGTGCTAGCCATGTTGAAAGATCAGAACTGGAGAAACGTTTACCAGGATTAGGGTTCTGAGAAGGAGGTCAAGGTGGGGAGTGGGAGGTGGTGGGTTATGGAAGCAAAACCCTCGAGGGTTTTGGGTGAGTAGACGATTCATAATCGACGTCTGGTGA
>JAODPA010077100.1:0-20910 GCA_025585075.1 Nepenthes mirabilis
TATTGAAAAATAAATTTAGTACTAAATTAAAGGCCAAAATTACAATTGAACAAGTATAAAAGTTCACAATAAAATTAAAAAAAAAAATGAAAAATGAAAAATAGTTTTCCCACTTTCCACTCTCAAATTATTCTATAGATTAATATTCACATCATGTGGCATCCCATGACTGCCCATCCAGCGTCACTCCACGACCCAAAATAGGGTTTTACATTTAATAATCTCATCAATGCCTGTTAATTTAGTTACTTGAAAAAAATAATAATAATAAGTATTTTGATGCCATGCAATCATGTCTCATTTTTATCTCACATTAGGATTATGTTAGGATTTTTCTTTTTTTCTTTTTTTTTAAAAAACATATACCGCTGTCGATAATTAGGCCATAAACATGTTAATGTTTTATCCGAAATGAGTATAACATGCGTACATGTGCAAGTATGCTGAGAATATTTGAGCAAAGTTAAACGTGACCCGGCATGGGTACAAGCCACATTAAAGGAGACCTGAGTCAATTTTCTCGATCGTAAACTATTACAATAAAAAAATGTATCATCAATGTGTTTTAGATTCTGAAATATTATCAACGGCATGAAATTGCTTCAAAGAGACCGGACCGATTGGGATCTAATGGAGGAGACCCTTAAGCTGCTCGAGGACATCGTGGTCTCCTAAAGTCACTGAGGACAAGCCTAAAATCGACCTCGTCGAGGATATCATATCACTTACAATCCATGAGATGAGGAAAAGAAGTTGCCTTGAAATCATGCCAAGGAGATTTGGGCAGAGATGAAAGTAACTCACGGGAGCACAAAATAAATGAAGCCAAAGGAAGAAGCATCACCTGTCATAATAGATTCTCTGACACTGTCAACATCTTAAAATTACTTGTAAGAAGAAATGTGCCCAATTCAGAACAAGTGAGACTGATCCTAAAATGTTTGGCAGAGTCTTGATCTCATAAAGTAACAGCTATAATGGAGGGAGAAGGCATAAGTAAACTCGGCCTTGATGAGATGACCGGATCTCTCATAATCCATGAGATCGCTATGGAGGAAGATTTAAGTAGAAGATGCCAAAAAAATCAAACAAAAAGGCTTAATGGCATCGCTAGAAAGAAATGTATCGACCAGCGATCTTCCAAAAACTGCAAGTGTCATCAAAAGAAATGGCCAAAAAGATGTTGATGAACTAATGCAATTTGTCTATGAATCTGGAAATATAAGCCATATTAGACCTAAATGTCCTACTCTCAACTGATGAAAAAGAAGAAAGCTATGATGACCACTTACACTGACAATGAAAATGAACAAACCTAAAAAGAGACATAACAAAAAAATCGAGGAGCATGGTGACGAATGTGAGGTAAACGATGACTTATATGCTAGATAGAATTCCAGCAATATTTTATTCACTTGATTGAATCAATTCGTTCAAATAGTATTTGCAAATGTGGCTTCAAAATTTTCCAACTCGAGAAATGTCTTTGGATTTTCGAATGATTTTCACTGATGCCACATATTACCATCCTATAATATCTTAACAAATTTGGATTCATTTCCTTCAATTGTCAGATCATCCTTTTTTCTGTAAGGATTAAAATTTTATTATTGACTAGTGTAACTGTCATCTGATTTTTTTTTTTCTTTACCACAAACTAATTACACATAGGATAGACTTTCTATTTTTTATTTTTTATTTTTTTGGTTTACTATACCAAAGGAAAAGTTGTGAGAACAGAAATCGTGCTAAGAACTAATCTGAATAGATCAAACATAAAATGTGTGTACTGTTGCGTTTCCAAATTGATTTTTTTGATTTTCTGTTTTTTCTCCAAATGTTTGGCATTCTGCAATTGACATCAAATTAGCTTTGAATATACACTTTCTATGTGCTCTAATATTTACGGATAATGTGCATATTTACAAAGGTATCTTACTTTTCTCTATCTGTTCTAATGATGACAAAGGGAGAGAGGAATAGGCTACTGAATGGAGCTTCCAGGTAAATCTCCTGTGTGTTCACATGAATTAGTTTATGGATATCGGCAAGGGAGCATTTAGTTTTATCATTTTTGCTTATTGGATGTCTGATCTATTCTTCATTTATATTGCCAGCATTAAAAAGGGAGAAAGTATAATCAACTGAGTTCATCTAATTCTTGTGGATTTTACCAAGTCCCGTGAGTTTTTCATCTAATAACTAAAGTAATGAGCATGTACAATAGTTGCATTAAGAAGGGGTTCAAATTCTCTTACATGTGTTTTACATTTTCACGGTTTGACTAAAAACAAACGAGGGTAGGACCTTTGTGCTGTAATTTCTAGGTCATAAGTTTAAACCATAGAAATAATCTTCCCGTAATCTATGGGTAAGAATCAATAATTTTTACCTTTCAAAGAGCCCACAACATGAGAAGCCTAGTTTGCCAGACCCCCCTACACATAATTTGCTCTATTGCAAAGTGAACCTAATTACAATGACAACTGTGCATGAGATGGCCAAAAACTAGTGAGTCTATGTTTTGGAAGCACTTTAGTTATGCAACATTCACAAGTGGGAAGGGAGAGAGAAAGGCTATTTCTTTGCAAAGTTGGGCACAAACGGGTCATTGAATCACAAATTACTCAATTGTTACCAATTGACCAAATGTAATCATCCAATTATGACACTACAAATATGGAGCAGTATCAAAATATGCACACTAGATATTGCCGAAACTTAAAACACCAGTAACGAAGAAAAGGAACAGCCAAATTGAAAAAATCAATAGAATCCCGAATTACACATAATTAAGAAATAACATAAGATCTGATCAATTAAATAAAGCCTTGAAAAATGGCTTAATGTGAATGAAAGCAACACTGATTAAGGTAGTATGTGTGATGATGAACCAAGCATCAGCATTTGAACCTACTTAAATTTCTGGAAATCAAGGTATTGAAGGGGCCTTCAAATCACCCAAACAATGGAGGAAAACAAAATATTGTTCTTAAATCAAATTCACCCAAAAAGAAAAAAACCAAGGAGGTAGAAATTGCTCTACCTAAATTGACTGAAGCCCGGCAAGCTCCCGCAGCTTCTCATAGACTACAAAGATGATTGTTGTTTGTGGACCCAACCGTGCAAAAGTCGCAAATCCCCTACAAATCCCAATAGAAGATAAACAGAAAATCAGGCACAAATTTCTAGTTGACAATCTGCATAATTTTGTTAGTAGCTCGTATTTAAGCAGACCTAGAGGATACAGAAAAATAGTGTAGAACTATTTAGACTCCAGAAAATTTAACGAAGAAGGAAAAAGTGGTGGAACAGGTAATTTAAATAAACAATTCTGATAATTTTGTTCTCAATTTTTCTTTTTCAAAATTCAAGGGTCCATCAAAGCCTTGCGGAAAGCAATAGTCGCTGCAAACATTCTTCAGAACCAACTTGCACAGATATTTGACAAATTTCTGAAATTCCCATGACATCCCGGATTTTCTTAAGGTAATCAAATCATATAATATGAGAAAAATAATATCCGGTGCATTAATTTGGGTTTATTCAAGAAATCATAGGAAACATTAAACTAAGTTGCAGTCAACTGTAAACATTTGAGATAGACAAAAGGCTATGAAACTAATGATTTGCTGATTCTTTAGGCATCTTCATTCAAGAGGATTATGACGTTTTGATGACAGGCAAGCCCAATCATATATTCATGGGACCATGTAAATTACTTAGGGAATTAGTGAAATGGCCTATAGAATGGCTCCACCTAATTTATCGGATGTTCACAGCGAAATTCACATATTGTTTTTAAGAAAGTATATCATGGTTCCCCACCTAATATCGATTTGAACAATTGTGGATTCAAGGGGATTTATTCAACATCAAGAATCAGTTCGGATTGTGAGAGCACGAATCTTGGAATTTGAGGATTTAGGTGTCAAAATCTTGGGAAATCATATTTGAGGACTTAGGTATTGATGAGATTGAGAGTCATATTAGGTAATTTGATGTGACTTTGAGATTCAGTCCATTAGTTTAGTAACCTAAGTCTTCTAGTGTGGTTAGAATGTGCTATCATGCTAAGCAGGATTTTATAGGGTATCCATGTGGATTAGTGATTAGATAGTCCTTATAGAATGAACAAAAAATGGTATGTTAGATAGATGTAATGATAAAACGGGTCTCAGGTTATTGTTTGGTTTCATGGCGAAAAGGATTTGAGGATTAGTTTTCATTGTCTAGAGTTCAGTGTTGACATTGGTAAAGGAAACCAAAAGTTATTTCTTTGGATTGTTTGACTAAACATGGGATATAGCTGGACTTCTTCCTACATGTCTGTAGAATATGTTATTAGCATTGATTACTAAAATTATATGTATTTTTTCTTATCAGGATTATTTTAATTAATTATAATTAAGATTAATTGATTGTAATTGGAAAGCAAGCTTGGAGAGTAGAGGATCATAATTTAATGTAATTAAGAAAAATAGCATTTGTTTACTAAAAAGGAAAAACCTCAATAGAGGCATTCAGAACAATTAACATAATATCAGAGATTCAGAATAATTTGTTTCAAGATTACCAGTTGCTCAAATTGAAGAATTCGCATATTCACCTTATACTTCAATTTCTTTGTAGAATTTCTTTTCAAATTTTGTGAGTTTCTTCATCCTCAAGTTTGTCTCGACCAGAAATTCTTTGCGTTTGCTTTGCATTCTCTCAAATTTGTGAGTTTCATAGCTTTAAATTCTCTTGGTTTGGTGAGATTCAATCTCTATTGGCTTCAATTTTGTGGTGTGTGATAATCTTTATCATGATTTGGTGCGATATGGCTTAGACAGGAAGAAAACTTACCATCTAATCCATCTATAAATCGACAATTGTTAGAAAAATTGAATTACTTAACGATTACTCGACCTAATATCTCTTTTGCAGTCCAATAGATGAGTCGGTTTATATAGGCAACCCAACACTCACACTTTGCTAAAGTAAAACAATAATCTATTACCTAAAGGATATGTTGGGACGAGGACTATTTTTTTCCAACTAACAATTCCCTCCATTTATAGGGATTTAGTAACACAGATTGAGTAGGTTGTATTGACACTCGTCATTTATTACTAGCAGGTATATGTTTATTGGTAATGTTCTTATTTCGTGGATGAGTAAAAAGCAAGCTCATATAGCGAAATCTTTAACCGAGTCAAAGTACTATGCTATGTCTTCTACTTGCTCGGAAATTGTTTGGTTACGAGGCTAATTAGGGGAACTTGACATTTCCCAACTTAATCCAACCACTCTTCATATTGATAACACTAGTATTATTCAAATTGTCACCAATCTTGTCTTTCATGAATGCACAAAACAAATTGACGAGATTGTCACTTTATTCGTATAGCACTTGATCAACATGTGGTCACTCTTCCACACTTCTTTACCCATCTTCAAACAGTAGATGTTTTTACTAAATATCTCTCGCACCATCGACATCAATTCATGGATGATAAATTAATACTTCTTAATCGACCATTATCAATTTGAGGAGAGATGTCAGCAGAATATATCAATAACATTAATTACTAAAATTATATATTTTTTTTCTTTATCGGGATTATTCTAATTGATTGTAATTAATACTAATTTAATTATAACTAAGAGATAAATTAGAAAAAGTAAATGATTGTAATTTAATGTATTTAGGGAAAGTATTATCTATTTAATGAGAAGGAAAATCTCAATATAGGCATTCAGAACGATTAATACTATCAATCAGGGGTAAAAACGTTGCTAGATTGACTGTTTAAGTGACTAATAATTTTTGTGATAAAGTTTGTGTGGGACACAGTGGTTAACAAGATCATCAAAGGGCAATCGTGTTAAAGATAAATGGGTTATTACCTTATGGATGGGATGACATAAACAAAATTCTCACTTTGAAAACGCATGATCATTATGAGTAAGGGTATACACTTGATTTGATTGATGCCATTGTAGTTTGGTTAGGCATGACACGGTGAGTCGAGTGTTGAAACTTTTATTTGGATCATTTATCATGGACCTTACTGCTGACATGTTAAGATGTTCGGAATATAAGGAATATCTTTGTATTATACTTTGAAAAATCAGGGAAGAGCGAATAAAGGCCAAGGTAATGAAGTGTAACCTTTGATTCAAGAAGGTTGTGTTCTTAGGTCATGTGATATTTGACGTTTTTGTAGAATCTGGGCAAATATGTAAAACTAAGTGAGACTAATTGGTCCAGCTAAGGTAAGGAGTTTCTTTGTATTACAAAGTTATTTATCGAAAATTTGTGAAGTAATTTCCTAACATTGTTGTTATATGAACCAAGTTAATGCAAAGAAGTGCAAGAAACAGAGCAAATAAAGTTTTCGAGAATTGAAGGATATGTTGGTCTAGGCACCAACCTTAGTCATCAGGGAAGAAACGGGTGCCGATATATCTATTGTGGGCATTCCAAAAAGGGCTCGGTTACCTTTGGATGAGATAGTGATCGTTAATGAATCTAGACAATTGAGAATCTATGAATGGTAATACCGTGTCCATCATTTAGAGCTTGTGACTATTATCATCGTCCCAAGGATTGCAGATATTGTGTCTATGGAGAAAAATGTATGTTCAGATCATTAGAGTTTAATATGTTGGTCCTCACAGAAGAATTTAGAGAAGAGACCTAGACATTGGATGACAGTTAAAGAATAGTATGTGTTTTGGAGTTTTAATGTTGATGAATTTATGATATTGCTGCAAGTAATGGTGTTATCAGAATTTAGTGTCATTCTCCTGATGTTCTTTGGCTATTTAGTCTCGGTTGTGACAGTTTCCCTAGACAAATAATACAATATCATAATGCACAATAGTCCATCGCAAGCTTAAGGATGGTAGAGCAATGGAATCTCACCCTTTATACAGAGCTCGTATACCTTCGGTGAGCATGACCTGAAACAAATGCAATAACAAATTAACCTAAGAATGAAAAAGATCTATGAGTATTGCATGCATGCATTTGCATATTATGTTAGTGATTTGTGGGGTTATGTTTGCACATATTATTAGCCCAGCTATAAGTCAAGTGGCACCGGAGTTCGTTAGAAATGAAGATGCACAATATGTTTCTGATTGGGTGGCACTGTATGGTTGCACATAATACTGGGGTTTTTTAGGCCAACTGTATGTCAAGCATCACCAGAGTTGGCTTGATGCAAAGATGGGATATAGGACTTAATTTATTTCACTGCTTGATCTATCAAAGAATAAGCGTACTGAAGAAATAAGGGACCCTTCGCAATATATAAGGAGAGCTGGAAATTTAGGTCCAGAAGTTTTTCCTCCTTTTTCTGTCCGGGAAGACTCAAATCCTTTACCAGATTACTCAGATGCAAAAAAATGCTCTCAAATGGATGAAAAACTGAGCTGGACTCACAAAAGCTCACATGTATAATGGGATTGATTGGACGATAACATAATATCTCAATCACTTTTCAAATTAGTATGCATATCAAAAACATGGCAGCTATCATAGCATGAACAGAAGTGTTATCCAGCCATTTTCCCAGATATTAAACTTACCTAGCAACCACAGGAATAGGAATATTGTACTGATCACCACAATATTTGATTCATGATTAGAAACATGCAGTCCTCCCCAAAAGTTTCTTGCTTAAACTAACAATCATGGATGAAAATATCAAAATCGTTAGCAACCATATCGATTTCAGACATATTTGGCAATACATATCAATATTAGACATATTAGAAGTAAATTTTTTCGACAAATTGTAGCCTGACTAAAAATATCCTACCGGTGGGATATATTTGCCAATATTTTGTATATTGGTCGATATGTTACTGGTATAGAGACATTGTAATTTTGGTATAGTATCTAAAAATATTTGTATTGGGCCCTCCAATACTGATATATAAGCCGATACTTCATTCCATACTAACAATAGTAAACATGCATAAGTGTAGTTTAACTCTTACATTTTCAGATAAAAAGCTCACACATCTAAGTCACACCCACATATAGCTCAGGGGGTTAAGGGCCAGCTAGTTGTGTAGGCAGGTGGAATATCACTTGGGATTATGATGCAAAAAGCTCATGAACAAAGTAGAAAATAAAGATATGACAGTGCAGAAAGGGGTTAAGATAACCTTAGAACATACCTGGTAAGCGCAATGAAATCCATTTCTATAGCTTCCAGGTCCTTTAGATTCTGTTTGCAACATTAGACGTGTTTTAACAACATCCATAGGTGCAGTTATTAAGGTGCTCACAACTCCTGCTAGCATACTCGAACTTCATCAAAAGGAAGTAAATTAGTCATTCATCAGTGAACTGTACAATGATCATGAGTTATTTATAAGAATATCTACTTTTGAAAAAAAAAAACCTCAAGACATCAAGCTAAGTTGCTATAATATGCAGAAAAACAGCAGTATCAGTTTTCAAAGTAATCAATTGAAAAGGATTTGCCTATCCAAATTGGGAAATATTGAAATTATAATGCATTATCATCCTAATATAGTGAGAAGTGGGCCAGGTACCGCTACATCAGTTCCCAGGAGGTGCAAAATGCCAAAATCAGCAAGGGATCCTCCATCATAGGTGCGTGCAAATAAAGAAGCTATGAGATGATGGGTACAAAGATGGAACTATGGAAAGGACACGACTAGGGAGTTGGCATCATTATTAACAAGTTAGATTAGATGTGAATGTAGGGAGTTGGAGATGTTTGGGTATAGAATTATAGCTATTAAGATGGTGGTAGGAGATGAGATCCTTGACATCATTAACTCATGGGGAACATTTGAAAGAGAAATTTTGGGAGGAATTCAGAAGAGGGGATTCACATAATACATAAAAAGAAATGATTTTCATAGATGCTGATCTTAAAGGTCATGTTGGAAAGGATGCCAATAGGTACACGTGTTTGCGGAGGTTTTCGTTTCATTTTAGGCATAGAAATGACAAAAGGATATCTTGGGTTTTGTTGCTCCATATGATGCCATGGTGGCAAACATTTCCTTTAAGATGAGAACAAGCATTTGATCATATATAAAAGTGGCTAATAAACACTCAACTTGGCTACCTTACCATGATGAAAAGAGACCATTTATGTTCTAAGAACACTATCTGCATCTGTGACCACACAATACACCCCTTACTGGTTATGGATATGAATCGAGACATGAAAGAGGAAGGATGAGAGGTTTAACTTTACAAATCAAATGGTGGAACTTGAGATCTATTCTTTTATGAATTAAAGACGTAAGAGGTACACAAATGTTAATAGATGCTAAAAATTCTAAATGTGCTGTTTTGTGTTGCAGCTTTAACTCTACGTCTGAGAAACCGCAGATATTGGTTGTTGGTTGCCGAAATATAACATGACATTTAGGGTATTATCTTGTAGTACAAAAGGGGGAAAAAAACACAACGTTGGTTCCCAAATCCACCCAACATTTAAAATTGTTTTTAGGTTCAAAAAAGGGATTTTGCCCTCTGTTGAAACAATGTTCAGAAGTTTCTGAATTTTATAAGCCACTGAAACTTAAAGCCCTGAAAAGATAACATTTTCCCTGTGAAGAAATATTTTACGCTAACTACATTCAATAGCATCCAACGAAGCTTTATAGAAATCAAAAGGGATCAAGGAAGTATACCCTATTAAAAGGAAGCTTGGTGGTGGTGCAAGGAACTCTAGGAAAAAAGAAAGCTAAGAGATATCATTACAAAGCTTTGCACAAGTGATGAGGGCTTAGATATGTATAAACAGGTTATGCGAGAGGGAAGAGGGTGATGAGACTAAGTCTAAAGTGCATGACAATTTGCATAGGTGACTTAACATCAGGGAGAAAATGGTGCAATAAGACTAGCTAAAGCAAGACAGAGAATAATAAAGAAACTAGAATCAAGTGAAACACATAACAGATAATGAGAAGCAGGAACTTGCAGAAAATGAGACATCAAGAAAGATGGAAGAGTTATTTCCACAAACAGTTTAAGTAAATTAGGGAAACAACCCTTAGGCTCAGTGTTTATTGGCTCCAAGTAAATATGAATCCCTCATCTTATAGGTCTATAAAAAAGACGAAGCTAATTTAAGTATTGAAGATATTGAAAGATCCTTGGCAGGACAGGTAGTTACCTCAAGGCACAAGGATAGTGTTTCTAAACGTGACAGGATTCCAACACATCCAAGCAGGAAAATTGTGATGTCTCCTTTGAAAGATATATTGAAAGGAATTTGTGTTTTTTAATGTTTGAGATTTGATGGATTCTTCGAAAGAAGAGAAAAATCATTCGATCCAAGAAAGCAATAATCAGATGAATCAATGATGATAACAGCCAATCTAGGGCTTAAACTACCTGATATTGGTGTGGAATTAGGCAGAATCAATGAGTTAGTGGAGGCAAATTGGATGATATTGAAGAAGAGAAGAGATAGGTTAAAGAAATGAAGCTTAGTGTCCTGGACGAAAACTAGTAACACAATATGAACAAATCCTGAAGAAATGGGAGCGATGCACAAAATGTGGATACTCATATGAGAATTGCAGAACAGTACTAAAGACAAGCAGATCTGAGATCTGAAATCAGCTCAGCCTCAGAAAAGAGCAGAACAGCAAGCTCTTAAGCCAGATTCAAAGTTGATTCAAGTTTCTGCAGGTCCATTAAATGTAGAGTGTGCTGAAAAGCATAGAAGTATGGAGGAGGTAATGGTCAAGCCTTCTATGTTTGAAACACTTGAAATTTCTATCTGTCATGATTAGGTTATTGCTACTATTTCTACTATGTCTGAGTGGTAAACTAAGCCATATGGAATATGAGGGGACTTGTGAACCACGGCAGAGAAACAAGGCAATTAGGGCCATGAGCAAGTTGCATTTGATTGTTGTAGTAGAAACAAGAATAAAAGAAATCATTTCAAGAAAATTCTAGATATTTGTGCTAAAGAGTGGGAATGGGTAAAAAATTACTAATAAGCATCTTGGCTGAGATTCAAAAGAATGGGTCTGGCCTTTTGGCGGTGCTTTTTTGCTTTCTATTTGCTGTGTCCTATCCCACAGGACCACTCAATTGAAATGGCAGAATTTGGCTCATCTGCGATCAAGGAAATTGAATGTCTCCTAAATAAAAGGCTCAGATCAATGCCTCTGCTGCAAGGTGGAAGCTGTTTGTAAGTAATTGTGGCGTATCTTTAATGTTATGTATGCTTTCCAAACCCCTGGACAGAGGAAAGCCGATTGGAAATATAATGTTGAGTTTTTTCTGTTAAATGTCAGGATCCCTAGCTATTGATGGGGATTTTAATTTTATCCTTTCTTGCAAAGAAAATGTTATTTTGGTGTTTCAAAAAGGCCATGTGCTCAGATAGCTGCATGTTTCCTGAGGCAGGGTTGGAGGATTTGAAGGGTAAAGGGCACTTGTAATAGTCGGTGCAATAATCAAGAGGCATTTGGTAATGGTTCCGGGTTTCTTTATTATGGAAGCTAACAGGCCAACTTTCTGGAGCCACTGCAGAGAATATCAGATCATGCCCTGGTGGTAGTCTGTGCTCCATGAAGTACAGCAGAGTGGGACCTCTTTCAAGTTCTACGATATTTGGAGCATTAGGATGATCCAAATCATCATGCTATTATTGTATGTTTTTAGCTTCTTGCACAAGGAGTAGTTATTGATGTACTAAGTTATTTTTAGGGTAGCAACATTATAATTACACTACTGTGACAGTTGAGATATTTTCAACAAAAAAGTAGAGACACTTCGATGTTTATTTTGTCAGAACAATAAAAGCTCGAAAACCCATCATATGTCATAGTTGACACGAGTGGTTTGTGGCATGGGCCAAAGCAGAGCAGTTAGGTATGCAACGTGAGAAAGATCACAGCCACATGAAGGCTGTCAACTTAATAAGTGAAACACACCCCATGTAGCCAAGTTTGTGCCAGTAAGGCTATGTGAGTGGAAGGAAAGCTTAACTTACAGAAATGCCAATGAACAACTTTGACTTGATCTTGGGTATAGAAATTCTCAAGGCGATAAAAGGAGTGCCTATGCCCCTACTTGAACTTGGTGCTAATCACGAGAGAGAGACCATGTCTAGTAAAATTTCATAAAAGCCAAAAGAATCAGACAAGAGGAGTAAAAATGAGATATTGTTTGCCCTTCAGTTGAAGAGCGGGCTTAAACAGGATGAGGCAACCTTCCTTGCACCACTTTCCATGAAGGAAGATGTCAAGTTAGTTGCAATACCAACTTAAGTCGAGTATAGGAAGAATCTGATGATATGAGGCAAAAATAATTGTCAAAGGTCCTTACACCCTGAAGAGTGGTGAATCATCACATTGGGCTGATAAACAAGGAACTGTTAATTAAAGAAAAGGACCTACATTTATGTTTATCGAAGTAAGGATAGCATACGATCCAGTTCCAAGAGAAATGTTAACGCAAATCTTTGTATGAGAGACAGCAGCAGACCAAGCCCCCAGAGAGAGAGGTTGACATGCTCAAAGACCCTGACCTAGAGCCTAAAGATGGACCAAGAGAAGCCCTCCTAAAAAATTTAGAGAAAAATAGAATTTCCAACACATTTATCAAAGTTATAAAAACGCATATGATGGATAGTGACCATACAAAAAAATATTGGCCATTATATATATATATATAAGAGAATTTCCAAGGCATTCATCCAAGTTATAAAAACACATATGATGGATAGTGACCATACAAAAAAATATTGGCCATTATATATATATATATATTAGGCTCCCCTGATACTGATGCTTCTAGACAACGTAAAACAACTACGATATGTCACTATATTGGTGATAAATCATCCAAAATTTGAAATATTTGCAGTTACACTCAATATGGACAATACATTGGCCAATATTTTATGGCCCCCATAGCTTTTTTTCCTCATCACATGCCTGATACTCTGGTCTGCTTTCTTCTCACCCTCAGCCCTCTCTTTTTCTCTTTCTATTTCACAAGTGCTTGAAACCAACACCGCTTCTCAATTTTTTCCCTTTATAACTCAAATACACTATAATTAAATCATGAAATATACTACTTTTACTATAAGTTTACTTTAAATCTGTAAAAAATATGTGGCACTTCTTGAGTGATTTTTTTTTCTCACTTTCTCCAATTGAATGGACAACATAGGTGCCACATTATCTTTTCTAGTAAAATTGTGGTACACTAGTACTATTAGTGTGTCTCTTAAATCATACCTAAACTTTAGATTCACAACTTGAAACAAATTTCCTCTTTTGAAAGCTTAGTCTTTGTAATAGATTTGAGCTTCGACCCTAACTTTTTTCATGAAGAACAAACAATAAGATTTTCATTTTCGATCCCTTTGTTTGTTTGATTTAGCTTGAATCTAGTATTTTTAACACATATCTTATGAATATAGTGTTTCTAACATAATATAGCTTCAATTTGTATATTATAGTTGAATTTGCTAATTGATATTTATTGCTTATTATAGAATTATCGCTAGAGTTAACTTTACTACGTGTTAGTTTTGCCGTTTTGTTACTTGGTAGCGATTATTTGCATTAAACTGTTGATTCCATTGAACAAAACTGAATTAAGTTTTTCAAATATATAAAATATGATTAAATATTGTAAATTTTTAGTGTATTTAGTTTCAATGTAGTCACAGATGAAATTTCTTTTGCTCTATGACATCCTATACTGACATTGTTGTGGCTATAACCTATATAGAAACTACTATTTTAACATATGATAGTGACTTGTATGAGACACATGTAGGAAATATACAGGCACTTTTTAATTATGATTGCTTTATAACAAAAGGTCAATTTTAGGCCCTCATCATTTTTTTGATTATGGATGAAATAATCAGGCAAATTAACACTACAATGTGCCTTGGTATGTGCTATTTTCATATCATATGGTGTTGGTGGATGAGACAAACAAAGGTGTCAAGCTATGTTGGAAGTCTCGGGAGAAACTTTGGAAGCCAGAGTTAAACTACTATAATAAAAAACTAGGTACATGAAATGCTAATTAAGTATGAAAGTAATACATAGTAAAAATGTTAGGACAGAGGTGGAAAGATTAACACTGAGGAACTATTGTAAATATCTTGCGCTAAAGGTCCCAGAAAAATTGGGAGGATGATGGCAATTCTATTCACCAAATCAAAGAGGGTTGGATGAAATCAACAAGTGCTTTAGGCGTAAGGAAATCATGATCAAAACGCTGCAGAAAATAAAAATTTTCATGATTTTAATAACCAAGATCACCCTTTTATTCAGCAAAATGATAATACAACATTTACATTAGAAATGAAATTGATGTGAAACATACCGATCATCCTTAAATTGATATACTGCTCAATTATCCATTTGAAATGTTATCCATACTAATAACCTCGATTTCTTGTTGTGTTTGTTGTACAAACTAAAAACCACTGAATATGTGTGCTAGCTTTCACTTGATGATTATTTTCTAACACTTCAAGAATTTAGATGAATTTAATTTAAATTTTAATATTGTAAAAAAAATTAAATACTTCATTGTGAAAATTGAGGACTTTTAATATACACTAATGTCAAATGCTAAAAGGCTCAAAAAACTTTATAAGAGAGAATGAATTTTTTAAATCTTCTTCAACATTTGATTATTACCTATAGCTATTGATTGATTGTTTGTATTTTCGCACTTTTAATTAACGACTTACTTGCGTTCTAAAAACTTGACACTGGCACCATTTTCAAGTTTACGTACTGAGATTGACCCTAACACTTAATAGTGCTATTGGGTAAACTTAGCCAGCGTCTGCTTTCATTGGAAACCAAACGTGACGCATAGTTTTGTAGTTTAAAAATTTTGACTATAACAGCGGGTATTAGAGACTAATTTATGAAATGAGTAGTAAGATATGTCTCGATTTTCAAAAAATCTCATACAGTGGGAGGATAGTGATGGCCCAAATAACACCACATCTGACTACTTAAATGACTCGTGCGATTCATCCGACCATAGTGACTCGTCTATAAGCTTTTAAGAGAAGGATAACTGAGCTTGAAGCTTGAGCAATGGAAAGATGGGTGGATAGTCTCACCATCCAGTTGAGGTCCCTAAAAGAAGTGGTTAAGGACCTAACTGATGATATTTGCAACTTGATAAGGGTGTTGTAAAAAGAGAACGTTGAGCTCACGGGCAAGGTGAGTCTTCTAGTGTGCGCTGTCATGACTTATGATAATATCTTCGACAGTGGCAGAGTCAAGCCTTAGAACTTCACTCATATGATAGTATACGAGATTCAAAGGAACTTGACAATTTCATCTTCGATCTGGAACAATACTTTAGGGTTGCAAAGATAGATTCGGATGAGGTAATGATTTCCATAGTGACAATGTACCTAACAGGAGATGCCAAACTATAGTGACGCACCAAATATGCAGCCTTAACTGCATGCATGGCACCAAAGATCTATATGTCCTTGCCACAGGTACACAAGTAGGCACCTCCGATTGGCCAGTTTATTTTGGGATTATTAGTCATTCATTCTCCCATCCGAGTCCTTAATTTTGTCGCATCCAGACTATTTATTTTTCTCCATCCTGGTTAGCTATCATGGACCCATTTTGTTTGGACCCAAGAGATTTCACGTCTTTGCATTGACTACAGGCCCTAAACAAAGTGCTCGTGAAGAATCACTATCCGATTCCATTCACGGACTTGTTTGAACAATTGAGCAACGTAAGAAACTTCATGAAGCTCTACTTGGGGTCGGGCTATCAATAAGTCATATCATAGAGGGAGATGAGTTAGAAGCTACATGTGTTACAAGATATAAAGCTTTCGAGCGGCTCATAATGCCTTTTGGATTGATCAACGCCCAACAACGTTTTGTACGTTGATGAACCAGGTCTTCCATGAATACTTGGACAAATTTGTAATGGTTTACTTATATGACATTGTGATATATAGTTCAAACCTAGAAGATCACCTGAAATATCTAAAATTAGTCTTCTAGAAGTTAAATGACAATCATCTCTATGTAAAGCGTGAGAAGAGCTCATTTATCAAGAGAAGATTAGCTTCCTGGGGTACTGCGTAGGGAGAGGTCTAATCGTGATGAATCCAAATAAAGCACAAGTTATTTCAGATTGGCTAGTCTCAATAGGTGTAAGTGAGCTGATCTCATTCCTTGGCCTTGCTAACTACTATTGACAATTCATAAAAGGATACTCAAAGAAAGCAGTACCTTTCACGGATTTATTCAAAAAGGATAAGAAGTTGGAATGATCAAAGGTATGTCAAGAAGCGTTTAAGAAACTAAAGGTGTTAGCCCTTCTACAAGTTACTAAGCACTTTGGGGTGCAAACCGATGCATTAGATTTGGCTCTCGGAGGGGTCTATTGCAAGAAGGCCATCCAGTATCCTACGAGAGTAGGAATCTAAATGAGATTGAACGATGTTATACGGCCCAAGTTCATAGTAAAATCTAATACTACTGCCAGCTAAATTCTTACCCAATTGAAGTTAATGTCAAAGAAAGCTTGGTGGCAGGAGTTATTAGCGAAATTCAACATGGAGTTAGTGCACAAATCCAAACGTAGCAACCTAGCCTTAGATGCTCTTAGTAGAAGACTGCACCTCATTATCTTGTCTCGAGTAGCACACCTATCAACTAGCGAGATTGTCACAACCATCAAAGAATAGGTTAAGCTAAACCTTGAGAAGGACCCAATGGCCGTAACTTTACTTCAATTTATTTGAAAAGGTAAAACTCGAAGATTCTAAGTTGGCAATGGATTGATATTCACGAAGGGACACTAGGTTTTTAAATCTAAGGTTGGAGGACATGCTACTCGGGGAGTGTCATAACACTCTATAGATTGGTCACTCGGGATGGTTGTGTACTCTAATCCTACAATAGGAAGACTATTACTGGCCCAAAATAATGGATGATGTGACGAGCTACACGAAAATATATCTCACTTGTCAACAAGATAAAATTAAATGTCTAAAGATGACGGGATTGCTAGAACCTCTCACTGTACCTAGTAGACCCTAAGAAAGTATTTCTCTCGACATCATCATGGGGTTGCCCAAGGTTGGTGAATACGCATGCATCACGGTAGTCATAGACCGCCTTTTAAAGTACGACACATTTCTTAAAATATCAAGAGATTGTTCAGGGGAGGCGATAGCATCCCTTTTCTTTAAACACATCAAATATTAAAGAACACCCCAAAGCATTGTGAGCAACAAAAATAGGTGCTTCATTGGAGCCTTCTAGTTAGAACTCTTCAAACTACTCGGTTTAGAATTGAATATCTCATCGAGTTACCATCCTCAAACTAGCGATCAAATGAAGAACTTCAATGACCTACTCGAGGAATATTTGTGACATTTTATGAATGCTAGTCAGAATGATTGGATAAAGATTCTCAATATTGCTCAATTTTGTTTTAAAGCTGAAAAGTGATTTTCTTCAAATAAGAGCCATTTTCAGATTATAACAAGTTAATAATCACTTCTTCCACACACCATGACCAAGCCATATAAAGATAAGTGTCTTCATACTTTTAACTTTGCCTAAGAGTAGAAGCAAAACATGGAAATTGCCAAAGCCTATTTGGAAAAAGTGTCTCACTGAATGAAAAAGTGACAGATCAAAAAGGGCAGCTTGTGCAATTCAATGTGGGAGATCTTATACTGGTAAGGCTTCTCCAAAAGTAGATGAGGTTCCTCAGAAAAAGAGATAAGTGCCTCCTACAAAAATATGAAAGCCCTGTCCAAATCATTACTCGTGGGGGGAAGGCATCATATAAGATAAATCCTCCAGAATTGATGAAGGTTTACCTATCTTCCAAATGAGCTGTTTGATGCCATATTATCTTGACATAGACAGCCCCTCAAGCAACCAGTCATAGTGCACTAACATTAAAATGAAGCCACCATCAGTGCTAGAAGTTGAAGAAATGTTACTAAATAGGAGTTAACAACATCATCTCGGAAGAATAAGAAAAAAACACTTGTGAAATGGAAGAGAAAACTAATAAAAAAAACCAGCTGGGAACTTGCTAAAGACGTGAGACTGAAAAGGTGATAAGTCAAAGTTATCCTGAAGGTTAAGTCAATGAAAACGTTGATAGCTTAGTAGGGGAATGATGTTAGAATCCAAACTGAGCCATGTAAATTTTTATATAATTTTTCTTGCATTTTTGAATTTTTCTTAAAATTTCGATAAATTTAGTTTGAATTTCAATATTGTAAAAAAATTAGATGTCCCGTTGCGAAAGTTCAGAACTTTTAATCTATACTAGTGCCAAATGCTAAAATGCATAAAAACCTCTATATGGGAGAATAAATTCTTAAATTTTTTTCCATATCTTACTATTACCTGTTACTATTAATTATTTGCTTGTATTTCTACACTTTTAATTAACAACTACTTGTATTCTAAATACTCGACACTGACATCAATTTTGTGTTTGCTTCTCGGGATCGACTCCAATACTTAAGAGTGCTCCTAAGTCAACTTGATTGACATCTATTCCCGTTGAGAACTAGATGCGCCGCAAGGTTTTATAACTTGAAAATTCGGACCATAACATTAGGCTCTCTCCAAAATTAATAAGGGATGAGAGAAAAGGACAAATGATTTGCATTTAATCTAACAAATAGGGAAGTCTTTTGACTCCTCATAAACCACCCTAATTAATAATTAATCTCAATCAATTCCTTTCTAATAAATGCCTTAAAAAATAGTTACTACCAATATTTATTATTTTCTTTTACAACAACAAATATGATACTGTAATGTCTGCTACTTAGTAAGTTTAACAACAAACTAGTAGTAAAAATTATTAAATTTTATTTAACAAATTAAACACTTTTAATTGTAATTGAACTATTTCAAATTTTCTTAATTAATTAACTAACAACTAATTAAGGATTTTTACAGATTATGAGTGATACCTAACAATATATTGTGATCACCCAAATGAAGCAAATACTTATATATATATATATTCAAAAAACCTTTTCATAATAGTCACCGCATAAATTTAATCCTTTCATCATCCTATATCCTAAACAACTCAAAAGGTAATGGCAAAAGTCAACCCATTAATGTGTTTATATGTATTCATGATATTTAAATAAATGATTCGTTTAATTAGAAACTTTTCTAAATAATTAATTACCTTGGTCAATGATTTAATGAATCATTAATTCAACAAATCATATGGAATATCCTTTCTCTTTTGCTAGGAATGATAAATCCTTTACTAATCACTCTTCTATCTCAATATGTTTCTTATTATTCTTAATAAATACCTCTATTTATCCAATTATTAGACACATATTAGTAATATCAAAGCATAGTAAATAACATATAAGATATTAAGGTGTCTCAAGTCAAAAAATCATTTGTCCACCAATTATGTGAGAGCTTCTAATTAACATGCAAAACCTCTTGTGAACCCATTTTTTAATGAGTACTTGTATATTTACCATAGTGTCAGCTATACAAGTGGCCATGATCTTAATCACTCCCTTTAACGGGTTGGCATAATATACATTAGTTTAATTGGATCACTAGTATCCTGTTTTAGTAATCCTACAACCATAAATATTTAAGATCAAAGCTTATAAGCAATAAAAGTTCATAATTATAACCTTATCATAATAATGAATGCGTTACTCCAATCTAGAGATTTTATCATGTAAATTATACGATTAAAATATGATAAATATAAATTGTCTTTTAATAAAATTGAATAAATATGTACATGAATAGTGACCTATCACATTAGATGCAATTAACTTATAGGGCATACAGCTACTAACATTAGGGCCCTCACATTGATTGATACGGCTCAAACTTAATGGTAGATCATTATAATGTGCATTAAAGTAACATGGTTAAAAGCTAGTAGTGGCAGAGATGATCTTAAAAAGGATGTGCAGTTAGTCATGCAAGGAGAGATGAGATTCCCAGTGATGAAAATGCCATTAGTCATAACAGCTCTAATGAAAGACAAATGAGAGAGCGAGACGTAGTTAAGTTTTAAGGTGATTTAGTTGAATGAAGCAAAGACCATATGGTGTGCTAGTAAGAGATGTGATAGATGTAAAAGGTTTATAAAAAAGGAATAGACAAAGGCCGAAGCATAATTTAAATGAAAGCATCAAGAATAATCTTGCATAGTTGAAGATAGCAAAGAAGACAACAACAATGTATCTAAGTGGAGCTAAAGAATCCAGTAGTTAACCTTAGCGTGAAAACAGTAGTGCTGTTGGTTTGGTTTGGTTTACCAAAAAGAACACTTTCTCTTCTTTGATATATGAGTGGGCACCATGTGGAGGAAGAGGAGTGGGATGACTTAGCAAAAGGTACTATAAATGATATGTTATCTTAAAGCATCAATTAACATCATGTTAGAGTAGACTATATATTTCTATTCTTTCACTTTCATTTGCCTGCCTTCATGGACAACAGGATGGCCACAGACCACGCCAATCCTCTCATTTAATCAATGGGGGTAACAGTGAATCTCACGAGTGCGTGGCAAAGGAACCACGTAGTCCAGACCACCTAAAAACGTTGCCACAAGAAGGGACAAACAAGCTGACCAATAATCATATTAGCTCAATTACCATGATGTTACAAAAAATTCTGGTTGAAAAATTGAAGCTTCAAGGAAATAGTAGAGAAGACAAGTCTGTTTTATACATGAGATGCAAATGAAATCCTTCTTCAAGAGGTGTCCATCTCACCAAAGCCTGCACATTAAGTGAACAAAGTTGCTATAGTATCAGATAGAGGAAAAGAAAGATAAAAGAGAGTGGGGGGAGCAAAAGAAAGAGGAGCCAGAGGGAGAGAGGGGGGAGAG
>JAODPA010077111.1:0-22094 GCA_025585075.1 Nepenthes mirabilis
CGCGCAGCCGCTCGAGCGCCCCATCGAGCGGCTGGCGAGCGGCCAGCCCAGGGATCAGTTCTGCTCCCACCGCTCGAGCGCCCCGTCGAGCGGCTGGCGAGCGGCCAACCCACGGGTCGATTCTGTTTTCGACCGCTCGAGCCTCGGCTCGAGCGCCCAGCAAGCGCCACCCTGGTGCTTGCTGATTTTTGGGCATTTTTCAATTTTTCACTTTTAACCTCCGCCTTTTTACTACATGCATAGCCTCTTATCGATATTAATCATTTTAATCACATCTAGTCATTATGTTTTCGATTTCGGGTCCTCACAAAGTCAGTAGAGAATTCACTATCATCACAGCAATAGTTTATCACAATAACATAAGTTGCTATTGCGTAGCAGTTCTATCACATCAACTTTGATGACAGCAGTTTATCAAAATATAAGTTATTAAATTTTGTTATGTTATTATTGACAGCAAATTGATCCAAGGGAAGCATAACAATGCAATCGATTGGGTGAAGTTATTATGCCTCGGCTCAGCTGTATTTGGTTGGTTGATTACCACTGCACACTAATCAACTACTCAAAGAAACAATTTGTGTTTTTATTGTTTCAGTATTGTACACAAATGTAATTTTAGATTTAATATATAGTTGTGTTTACTCATATGAGGCTAAGATTAGTCTATGTTAAAATTTATCTGATAGTTGTGTCTGCAACTGAAATATAAGTAGTTGATTTTATAGATCGTAAATTAAATTCCTGAATTAATAAAAGACATTAACAACCATAAGACTGATTATTTACATGGTATTCTTCATTTCTATATTTTTGTTCATATACAGCACGCGTATGCATCTACTCTTCTGCTCCTCTATTCTTTCATATACTGACTTTGTGTACAGGAGCTTCATGTTGTTTGCTTTTTATTATTTAGTCATGTACAAGTATTTTATATCTTAAACATCAGGATTTTAAATTTACATTAGCATAAATGCACCACTGAATAAGGGCAATAATGTCCTACATCGAGAATTGATTTCAAATTATCATGACATGAAAGCAAATTTCTTGACATGAAATTTGGGTTTTCATGACATGAAATCACCATTTCGGATCTTCCCTTCCATATGCTTCCGCATATTTTAACTTTCGTATCTCCAAATCTAACATGATATCAAAGCAAGTTTCTAATGGAATTTTTATGTTTGCATGTTAGTTACTACCACTTAGTTTCATATGGTTTCTTCAGCATGCGAAACTCTAAAAATAGATATAACGCCCGTTATTTGTACTTGGTGCTTTGAGCATGCTAATTTCAACAATATAGGTGTTAGACCAGACTCTTATAATATATGTACCATTTGAGGAATATTATTTGAAAGAAACAAATCAATATAACATTGATATGAGATAAATAAATACTACTATTATCATTCTTGGTTAATTGGAGTGATGGTGAAAAGCATTACATTTTGGTATTTGAAATATGCACTTTGGGGTCTCAACTATTATCTTAGAGGGATTGATTTAATCTTTCTTAATCACTAAAGTCTGATTAATGTTAAATGGCTAAGATCTTTTTTTTTTTTAAGTTCAAGTATTATTTTAGAAAAATAATATAGTCATCGAACGATTATGAATAAGAGATGTTAAATCAACATGTCTTTTAGAATGGTAGGATCCCTAAATTACCGAAGTATGGTGGCCTTTGGATATAATCTTTTTGAGGAAAAAAAATTCAAACTTTAATATTTGTATAATTTAGTCGTGTTATCTATGTATAAAAAATACTCAAATACTTTTCCTTTTTTTTTTTTTAAATAGGTTAGGATACTAAATTAATAATTTGAATGTTTTTATTTTGTATTCTTTTTTAAAAAAAAACTTCAAAAATAGGTTGGAATTTCACTCTGGGAATTTCATTCTAGAAATTTAGGTCCGGAATTCCACACCGAAAATTCACTCCGAAATTTCACTCTGAGAATTAATCCACTCCTGGAATTCCACTCCTTCGGAATTCTACTCCGAAAATTTTACTACAAAATTTCATTCCGGAAATCAATCCAGTCCGAAAATTCTACTCTAGAATTCCTCTCCAAAAATTCCACTATGGAATTTAACTCCGGGAATTAATCAACTCCAGAAATTTCACTCTGAAAATTACACTGTAGAAATTTCACCCCGAAAATTCAAATCATATATATATATATTGAGCTACAAATCTTATCTATTATACAATCACGTATATTAACCAATTGTCACGCCACTTGGAACTCTAGGACTTAGCCTAATGACTCAACCAATTGAGACGACTGACTAAGTAATATTAGGGATAGCATGCTGGCAGCAGCTTAAGAAATTAATGACTAAGTACTATCAGGAACACCTAAGTTAGCATGTTGGTAGCAGTACAACCAATGAGAAACTCTATATAATGCGAGGTAAGGGAATTGGAGAAATGTAAGGAAAGAGAAGAACAAATAAGAGGAAAATAAGAGAGAAAAAACCTATATGACCGAAGGAAAAGACAGAACTTAGCAAGTCAAGTGACCAAGGGGGTAAGTGTACTTATGCCTTCCTTCCGTGTTATGTTTCTTTTTATACCTATATCTTCCTTCCTTGTTGCGTTTCTTTATTTATTCATTTAAGTATTATTGTTTCAATACTTTAATTTCCTATTTTACTATTCATTTACTGTCATCAGATTTAAAAAAGGAAAATCATTTGATATTAATTTGTGAATTAAGAACCGAGTATTTAACCAATGACTAAATATTGAACAATAATTCATTTACTGTCAAGTTCAAATTCTTTCCAATATGCAAAAAAATTTTCGGACTCAGAATATTTTACTGCAAATGTAAATATTATTTTCAAGATTGAATATAGAATAATGAATCAATGGGAGCTGACTACTTTCTTCTAGAATAAATAAAATTCATTATCAATATCACAAATAGTTATAGCGTTTTTGCAATACATTTTGAAGTAGAGTAAGCAACTCAACCAAAAATAAATCAACAGATAGTATATTCTGACATACTTTAATATATTATCGTGAAAAATCAAGGTCTGATTCAATTCAGTTCAGTATCATTGAGGCGATTCTTGTCCCGTTTACCAGGAGATAATAGGTAGTACCATCTTATTTTTGGGATATAAATAAGGAAGATTCGGCCTTAGATTGTGTAGATAGAATACAATTCAAATTTCGATCAACCGCTTATTTAGTTAGTAAAACCAATTGGCCCTGATCCCTACCGAAAAGTAAGAAAAGGAAAATTATTTGCAAAATTTGAAAAAAAGTGCAAGAAACGAATTTCGTATTTTTCAAGAAAAGAATGGCATGTTTTCCGTCCTCTATAATGATTCTATGTATATTACTATATTTTAACTAAAAAAATTGCATGATCCTTTTCATATATATTGTACATTGTTAAACATTTAACTCACTCCCTTACTATTTTACTAACCCGTCAGATGGCCGAATGAGTTCATATCAGGCGAATAGGAGTGAAGGATAAAGAACAAGGATATAGCAGATATTTTAAAAATATTATTTTCTGATTTATCATGTACTTAGAATGTAGAAAAAAAATATAATTAATGTAATTATCTCGATAAATTTTGAGGTTGTACTTAATATCACTATATGATCAGTTTATTTTGATCAATACTAGTGAGTCATGCTTTATCAAAATTTTTTATGACTTTAGCTGACATCTTTCTTTATTTAGATCCTATGTATGATGAGTTTATATCCCTTTTATGATATTAATTAATAAAAGATAAATACGGTTAAAAAAACTATTGATGAATTAGTAAGTGGGATGTCAGAAGAACAGTTGCTGCAGCTTTGTTATTATTCCTATGTATTTTAAATGTTGCTTTGTTTGAAGACATTTAGCTACGAGTTGATCGGATGACATTTTTGAAAGGAATTTGTCTAAATAAAAACCCACATTACAAATTTCTCATTTGGCTGTTTAAAGATATTTAGCTAACTTAAAAGAATAATTCATAATTCAAAGATCCTGCTGTATTTTTGTCGCAGTTTATCAAGCCTTATGGTAAATGATATGGACAAACCTCATGATGGAAGGAGAATTATCCTAACCACGGCCATCACCAATCTACCATGTGTTGCATGCGCGGCTGCGGTGACTTGCAATAGGCGGAACAACAAATGAGAATAGAAGAGTAGAGGAAGAGAAATCAGACGAAGAAGAAGGGGGGGAGTTCTGCAGAGGAAAATAACAAGGAAAAGAGAGGAATGAGTGGGGGAAATTGAGATAGATAGAGAGAAAAGACAGAGGCAGAGAGAGAAAGAGTGACAGATAGGGGAGAGGCAAACTGAAATATCTCCTTCCCATTACTGTAGCAAGCCTGATTACAAATAGGAAAAATCTAACTAATTTAGTTGGAAACTAACCAAACAGATATCAGAGTAACCAACCAGGAAACAAATAAAATAAAAAAAAAGGGGGACATACATCTAATTGTACAACATATATTCAACTAATTGTAGTATAAACCCTATAATATATTTAACTAAATATAACCCATAACATTGTTGTCTCCATTAAAAAAATCTTGTCCTCGAGGTTAAACGAGAAAAAATCTCTATGAAGTAGAGTAGTTGAAAAATAAAGTGGCCATGCAGTAATATCCTTCTTGAGTAGGGAACATGAGGGGCAGTGAGCCCCCAAGCTTTCATTGGCAACTCCACTTGTGGGATAGGAGGGTCACAATGTTTAGCAATATTAGTTCTAGTATCAATCAGGATCATCACAGACCCAACTTGAAGAGAAAATGGAGATTGGACGCTCTAGGTTCGGCGGTCGACAGCATATTAACACGGCAGCTGGTCGGGACACAACTAGGAGGCAAAATATGCCACCAAAGCATTCTCTTATCCATTTGCTTGAACATCGAAGGCAAAGAGTCAACTTCCCCATTCCTAATAAGCCCTGGAGGATGTCCATCTCTGTCTGCTGCATGGTTGTAGCAGCATCCAAATTGAATGGTGACACGCCCTTTTCCACACATCCATTTCCTCGGCTCCCAGTGCGTTGGTGTCCTATGCCGTCCCTTTTGTCCTATGTTCTGCAGCTTGTAGACAAGTTCAACAACATCCTTCAGCCCTTCAACGGCAAAAACTCCGGTACGAAGTTCAAGACCGTAAAGCACGTTAATTTTGTTGCCATTGATCCTTGCATAATGTACAAAATCCTTTTTTTTGGACAACTTATGAAAACCGGAGCCACTCCTTTTACACATCCACTAACCCGTTGTTTAGAGCAGATGCAATTCCAAATTCTTCATGAGGTAGAGATGCCTTAGTATCTAACACATCAAGCATCTGATGCATGCTGTTAAATGATGCAGCAGATGCGTATATAGTCTCATCTTTTTAATGCAGCCGATAGTGCCTAGTTACAGTTCCATGAACTGCCTCAACTTCTAAGGTCTTCCCATTAGATGACAACAATACAGTAGTCATTAGGCCGAAGGACCTAAAGCCTTGAGCAAGTAATTCACTTTGAACATCTCCAGCATAATTCGTGCAAGTCCAAACATATCCTCCATCACTTTTTAATGTATAAACAACCATGTCATCAATCAATTGATGCTCATACCATTTGTTCTTCAAACTTTTGTTACCACTTCCTGCCATCATATCTCTTAAGAATGTTGTCAACAATATATATGTTCAATGCATCGCCAGGACTTTTAAAGATATAAGCATCAAGTTCCAGAAATTTTGCACCTTCCGGCACAATTACCATTTTAAAGTTTTATGGCTCTTTGATGACTATATCAGTAGCGCGACGCTGATCACCAAAAGCATGTTTGCCAATACAAATGAGTTTCTTCTAGCCAGAAACTATCCTTGGAATATTCTTGCACATAATAGGTTCACAAAAAACAATATCATTCCACATATTTTTGATAGTGCCATTGAGGGTGCTCCACATGGACTTTAGCCCAAATTCCTTTACTCTGGTTTTTCTCAAAGTTCATGTAGCACATTCGTGAGCAATTGACGGATTTCAGCAAGGGAGTGATGGATTTGTGCATTGATGGAAGCAGCAGTGCTAGTAATTGCGACAAGTTTTGCTGTATTTTGCTGGATGGTCGCCGCGATACCCTTCACTTCCTTCGACATCCTTGCGATGGAAGCTTCAAGCGCTTGTTCTTCAATCATCATCTCCTCTGCCATGGTCTCAATGAAAGCACTAATGTTGCATGCACGGTTGCGGTGACTTGCAATAGGTGAAGCAACAGATGAGAATGGAGGAGGAGGGGAAGAGAAATCAAACAATGAAGAAGGGGAATGGGAGTTCTATATAGGAAAATGACAAGGAAAAGAAGGAAAGAAGGAGAGGGAGTGGGGGAAATCGAGAGAGACACAGAGAAAAGACAGAGGATGAAAGAGAGAGAGAGAGTGACGGAGAGGGGAGAGACAAACTGAAATATCTCCTTCCCATTAGTGTAGCAAGCCTGATTACAAATAGGAGAAATCCAACTAATTCAGTTGAAAACTAACTGGATAGATATCAGAGTAACCAATCGGAAAAACAAATAAAATAAAAAGGACATGCATCTAATTGTATAATATATATTCAATTAATTGTAGTATAAGCCCTATAATACATTTAACTAAATATAGCATGAGTCCTATAATATATTTAACTAATTGGAATGAGATTGGAAATACTTCAACCACTGTATCAATAAGGCCCGTAACACCATGCCACCACTCCTGCAACATCACTTTGCCTTCCATATCATAACAACCTCCTTTGTAGCTTTCATTAGACCAATATCTGATCCTCTAATGCTGTGATATTCTGCCTCTCATTTTGTCACCTCCACTCCGCCATTGTGCAGACATTGCTATGATGCTACTAGTGAAGCTGGCTTCCAGTCATTTCTAACCACCTCTGGACCACCATTGCCTTATTTAAAAATTTACCATTTTGTTTGTTGCCTATTTAGTCTTTAAGGCCGCAAAGAGGTGTTTTCACACTAAACCACCACTTTTTAACTGCATTTTTCAGATATTTGCCATTGTTTATTGTTTTTTAATTTATATTCTGTTAATATTGTGGCACTTGAGAATAATAACTTCCACTAAGATTTTAAGTCAAAGTATAAGTTCTGTCATGCATTTCATATAAAAAAATATGTGGGTTGGGATGAAATGAAGGCATAATAAAAGCATCTGACAGAATTTGTGTAAGGTGTGACATCGTTAATGACGACATATTTAGAGGTGGTTAAGTGAAAAGAGAAAGTGATTGTTATATGAAAAATGCCATAAAAGTTGTGGTTAAATATAAATTTCGAAATAAATCTCCCATATGTGACTTTCAGTCTTATTATCCCTTCACAGTTCACCCATAAATGTACTGGGTTTATAGAATTCCCTATCCACACAAACCGTTTGTTTGACATCCTCTGGTACAAGCCCAAAAAATTTCAATGCTTGCAGTTTTTTAGTAACAAACAGGATAGCTTCACCACTGCTAAAGCTTTGCCTCTCCTCTTATCCTTTTTCTGTCAAATAAAACGAAGTACTATTAAGCTGGATATCTATAGAAAGTTCTCGAATGCATTGGGAGTAATAGTGATAGCTTTAGTTGCTTGGATAGCTTATGAGGTACACGAAGAATAGACACATCAAAGTTTACCTTCTATAAGGAACATCAAGTCAAAGGATATCAACAAGACCACATCAAGACAAAGAACATGAATTCAAGAGATCACTCATAAACACTCAAAGAAACCAACAAAGAGCTGAACGGATACATCACGCATGACTTTAATGGCTGTGGAAACAAAAACATCAACAAAATCTTAAGATCACTAACAAAAACACCAATGAAATCACAAACACGGGCAAGCATGACATTGACAAAGAGCACCACCAACCATGACCAGTGAGGGTACCATTTTTTTGTAGTCTGCCGATAGAACAACAAATATGGTACCTCTTCCCCCGTCTCTACCAACTTCACTTTCCTCCTGTATTAATGTTGAGAAAAAAAATTGAAAGGATGAAAGAAAATTTAATTATCTGATACTATGTCAGTCTTAGGGTTTCTGTGAATTGGGCAAAGGGCAAAGTTGCTCCTTCTTATCATTTCTATTCATTTTATAGAATAATAAAATCAATACAATAAGGAAAGGGATAAATACAAGAAGGAAAGAAAAAATAATGTATCAATCTTGCCCTCATTTTCAGTAATCATATCCTTGGCTAATCTCCTAATTTCTTACCATAGTTAATGTTTCACCAAGACTAGTAACTACAACATGCGATAACCATGCAAGCAAGTGTTTACATGGGTGGCAAGTGTTTACTTTATCTAACGACATATAATTATCATGCCTTATTTTCTCATATAATGCAGTAGTTATTCATAACCTCTAGGTCTTAAATTCAAAACAGTATATAAAAAATAAATCTGGCTGTTTTAGCGGGGGCAAATTGGTGATTCCACATCCATTTTTAGGTGCATAAGTACAATTTCGCCCTCCTGAGTAAATGGGATCAAGGTCATGCTCTTAGGAGTTCAATTCCTGTTATAGGGCAATGCCCAGCGTACTTGGCACTGACTTTTTTCCCCCCTCTGACAAAAAAGTGTATTTAGTATTTAGGTGAAGGTCTTAGACCTCCACACTTTACCTCCCATTTTCTTCCCTAAGCAGAATAAGGTATCCTCACAGCCATTCTTTGTGCCAGCCAAGGCCTCTCTGCATCAGGATCAATAAAAGAATGAGCAAGGAACTCATCTGCTTCTTCATCTACCAACTCTCTGGCCCATGTCACCCGTCTTGAAGGACAGCAACCTAGACCAAAGCACCTTCAGGATGAAAGTACCAAAATAAGGATTTGCTAAATAACCCACCATAAAGAAATATATGCAGATTTTGAAAATAATATAAAATTATTTTAAGGGACTGCTCCTCACTTCATAAACAGCCTATAAATTTCTGTATTTTCATGTTTGTTTTCAAGATAATGTGAAGTTATCAGCACTTTGCTAGTAAAGAACCCTTTCCCCCTTCTCCCTCAGTCCCTCAATAGGCTGAATAAAAAAACCTAACAATAGCACAGCTCTTCAAGATCCAATCAGAGTGAACCTATTCATGGGTGACTGCACTGAGGGAAGTTTCTTGAAGATCTAAGTTTCAATTTAGTGAACAAAACCATCAAATACAGAGCTATATGAGAATGAATTTCATACATGGTGAAGATACCTATACTCATAAAAGCAAGCACTCCTTTCATTCTCACACTTGCCCCAGTTGTCCCAGCCCACAAGTTTGACACATTGATCCATATACGTGTATGCAAAAACCACTCTTCCAAAAGGTCCCCATGGCCGTCCAAGATATGTGTATGAAGACCCCCCATTGCCAGTGATCACACATCTGAAAAGGAAATTTCATACACAGATTAGTCAGACATATGTTTTCTAGAATAACCAATGACGAAGCTGAGGGAAAACTAGGTTGCTGCAATAGTCTTAAAGTAGTCATATATAGGAATACCTTCTAAGACACATTTGGGATGAAAGGTGATGGACACACAGGAATGCATGAAGAATCAACGATGTCAAAAACATATCATCAATTAGCCAAAGGAACCATAAATTTATGAGATTTCCAAGCAGCTGAAAGCTGATGAACTCAAATTTAGGCACCATAAGCAATGGAAAGCAGAATTAGTTCTAATTAAAAACCAAAATTAGGGAATAACTTTTCTTGGTAGAAACATGCAACAAAGAGGAATGATCACAAATTTAGTAGCATAAAGTAGAATTTTCACTCTCAAATAATATCCTAATTTATTGTAACATTATAGTGTTTCGTTTTTTAAACAATTAGACTACCCATCAATAGGGATTATTAATTAAATAAATCAATATGCAAATGATATCTTTTGGATTTGATATTTTGTATTTAGGCCTAGACTAACTTCATGAAGATCCTAGACTAGTTTCATTCAAGAAGTTGACCAAAAGGTATTTTGGTAATTTTTTCAGTAGTAATAGATATTATTTTTAATGTATTATTTTAATTATTAGAATTTATAATGAATATGTTAAATATATTTTGGAGCGATTATATATTAAAATTTAATTAAAAGAACGTGCAAAATATGAGAACTGAAAAAATCTAAGAAAACCCTAAAGAAACCCTAATTTAGCCTTAACCTAGGCATGCTTCCTTTGCCCCCTTACTCATATTTTCAGCTGCCTTTCCACTCCCTTATTTTAATAAAGTTAGCTGAATTAGGAAGAGTAGCAAGTTGCCATTTATCTAGAATTTTAGACGAGGAAAATATAGCAGTGTTAGGAAACCCTTGAGAAGGGCCCCTCTTTTTGTTGTTAGTTGTGAACCCTAATTATCCTAAGTATTGGCTAGCATTTTGAGGAGGAGAAAATGGCAGACTTGAGGGCTGAGAAGAGCCTATTCAAATTTTGGGAGAAGAGTCTAAAGGAGGGAAAACAAAAATACTAAAAACCTAGTCTCCACTTAACCTAGAAGCCTTTGTAGTCTTTTAATTCTCTCACTTGTGCCACCACCTTGGAGGGTGAGAAGAAGAAAATTTCGTTCTTAGAAGGAGGAAAAAGAAAATACTTCCATGGAAAAGAAAAGAAGAGAGGAGGGAAAACTAAGTGCAAGAACCTAGAGATTCCTTGTCCTTTTTTCTCCCTTGGAACCGTGCCATCTATTGGAGAAGAGGAGGCCTGAATTCATTCATCAAATGTGAAAAGAAGCTCGTGTTTGTGAAGTCCACAGAGGCTGTTCATGCATGCTTCTATGGTTGAAGGAGAAAAATCGATACAAGTGAAATTTCCACCATTCGGTAATAATATTTCTATTTCTTCTAATGGAAAGTGTCTCCATTGATTGATGATGCTTTTGATATGTTAAAAGGAAATATTTTGCATCCATTTTTGAACATTCATTTTGGCCTTTTGAGAAAAAGTTAAATATATACTTAAAAATGATATTTTTGTAACTCAATTAACCACCATTCCTTTGTGGTTGGATGTCATATATGCAAGTATCGATTACCTTGTAGTGGCCTTCCAATCGCCATGGCATGAATACGTAGTCATTGGTTTATATGAAAAAAGATCTGAGGAGATTGTTGAGTAATCTTTTGTAGTAGTGATATCTGTTACAATAGGTTCAATGGAACCTAACTTCTTATTGATATTCAAATTCAATAGAATCTAGGTTATATTCATGGCCTTATGAGTTTGGTGGTAACCTTGGATATTTGATACTTATACTGTCCTTAAGTCGGCATTACAATTTAGCATGAAGTCTCAAATAGTGGTAGTTGGTTGTCATAATATTGGAATTGCTTTGCTTTCCATTGATATTACTATCTGAATTGGTTATTGCTTCCAACAGTTTTTATCATATTACTTTTTGAGCTTTTGGTTTACCCTTACATTTTCTTGAATCCAAATTAGTATAGGACAATAGAACTAGTCGGAAATCGAGAACTTGTTGAGGAGCATACAGGTAGGGGATCCCGGAGCCCATCTCTAATTTTATGTTGAGTGTGGCAACAGTAGAGTGCTACTTATTTCAAGGTTGCAACCTTTAGAATTTTGATATAGTTGGACATTTCTATTTTGTTTATCTTATCATTGCGACAAAGGACTTTATGATAGTATTATCGCAATTATGTTTTATTTATGATAAATATTTATTATTGAGGTTTCCGTATGGTTGGTCCTGGCCGGGTCGGGTGACTCAGATTTAGGTCACCACATTAATGTTTCAGCATTCATGGTGGAAGGAAACTTCAGTGAAAATGATTGAAAAAGAAAGCAAAAGTTTGCATAGAGTAAGCATATACTTGACGAAGTGTCATCTGAACAAAAAAGAAACAAGGAATGCCAAATGATGACAAGAAGTACAAGAAAGGATAAGAAATGCAAGGGACACAAGCACAGTTGCTGGTGAGTGGTGCTTGAGGCATCATATATAATAGGCAAACGTGTACCCTCTTAAGCAGATGATAGAAGCCATTGTTCACAAGCTAGTTGATTCCAAACATATTATTGTATGAGTAACACTTCAGCATTCAGCTGTAAATATCTCGAACTGTTGAGTACTCTGAGAATAATAGAAGCCAGGGACCTTTTATATCTTCAAGAGGTTTACTGTTTACAGATGATCTACTTGGAAAAATTGGATGAACATCACTGTAGTTGTGCAGGGAAATTATTGATGATGTAAATCTTCATAGGTCCATGTTCTTATCAATATCAAAAATATAGTTCCTTCTGGATGAAACATAACCAATACTTTGGACTTTCCTATGATTTTGGCAATTTTACTGACATATGAAACCAGGTCCCAAAGCTGCTGCACTCCTCAGAGCAGCTGCACTTTGATTGAGCTCATTACACTGAGCTAAGGTGGCTATGTAGCTTTGGAAATGGAATGCTGCTGCTAATTATCTTTGAAAGGCCACTACTGTAGCTGCCATTTACCATGTTTGATTGCAGAGGAACCACATGGTCTTCCAGTCAATTGGCGGCTCCCCTTTGGCTCTTAGTAAGCTAATCAAACATTGAAACGGTTAGGTTATCTATTCCTGATTTTCTGGAGAACCTGTTTCAAGTTGGTGGTTATAAACAGCTCTATATGCAGGGTGTATGGTTCAGAGATATCCAGTATTTTTGGTTTCAAGGATCTTAATTATTTTTTTTCTATGCTATGTTGATAAGATATGTTTCAGGTATTCTGTATTTTATAGGATTATCTAAAACCATAGTTTGAAAATTCATAAATCCTTACCTGGTCATCCTGCCTCAAATAAAAAAAAAAATTACACAATATCTAAAATCAAATGAGTTATTCTCTTCCAATCTTTTACTTCAAATGGTATCAAGTGACCTTAATAAGAAGGATCGCTAGGTAAGGAAAATGATGATCCATATTCTACTGCTTTAATATATGTTCCATGCAATGCCCCTATGTATGGCAATCCTATTTCTTCTCCATAATAAGAGAGACACGTTTGAGGTGGTATGATGACAGAAGGTGACAAACTTTTAATGCACTTGTAAGGGAGATGGGAGGGAATGAAAACAATACCTGCAGAAGGGGTAGAGGCAGACTAATGAAAAGCTTGAAGGAAACCATTAACAAGCCTCAACAATTTCAAACCTCCTTGTCAAATGGCCTGTTTTTGGTTGGAAAAGATACCTCAATCCCTTCCCTTAAGAACCTAAGCTAACTTCTAATATTAAAAATCAAGGGAAAATGATTAGTTTGGTCAGGTTTATCAATTGCCTCTACTTGTCCCATTCCTTTCTTTTTTTTCAAATTTTTGTTCAAGTATTCTAATTCCTTGTTCTATGTTATAAAGTCCCGCATCATCCAGATTAACTTACTGTTTCCAAGAGTAACAATTCCTAGAAATTGTATTTTCTTTTTAAAAGAAGAGAGATGAAATAACTTTAACCTTTTTCTATGTATATTTTTACACTTACAATGGAATAAAATATCAGTCAATATTTAATATATTAGCAAATATATATCGATATCGGGCCATTGATACCAATATTTTCTGATACAATGTTAAAATTGCGAAATGTTGTAGTGTTGGCAATATCTCAGCTGATATTTCCCAATAAGCTTATTATTTGCAAAAAAAAAAAAAGATTCAAATGTGACCAATACTAATATAGTTGTGCTAGATACCAATATCGATATTATTATCCATACTTATCACACAAATCCAACGTCAATGCTTTGTTTTCGTTGTAAGGCTATAATTGTAGTAAATCATAATCAACTCAAATATAATACAATTGATGCAGTACAAGCCTGAACCAACAGCAAGGAAATCGTAATTGGCTTCTACTCGATTGAATCAGAATAGCAACAAAAGAAAACTCAACCAACAGTAGGGCTTGAGTAGTTCAATAAGGGCAGGGCAATTGCAAAATGGAAAGGAAATCACTCACCTTCCATTGATCTTACTTAAGTGATAGGAAATCACTCATCAATTGGATGATCAACTACTATTGAGAGAGGCTAAAGCTCTAACAGTTTAACACATGAAATGAAATTGGACTTCCTTCTCCTTCTAAGTTGCTGTATTAGAAGAGGAATAGGGAGACAACAGATGCGCAATGGAACATCAGTGGCTCTTGGAGATGCTGCACTTTTGGAACTGTCCTTCAGCAGCCCTTGGGACTGACTTCAACCTTTCTTTATAAGAATCATTTCTTCGGTACTTCCTCCAACGTTTATTGCGTCACATGCACAGACAACAATATCGGCCGATGTTTTTCAATACCACAACAAAATTAAAATATATTGTCGTATCAACAAAATAAGGTGATATATCATCCGATACAAAAAATATCGGTCAATATACCCAATTTAACTGATATATATACTGATATTTGTCTATCAACTTATAGTACTTAGAATTTTTTTTCTTCTAATATAATAAATATCAATACATATTATTCGATATGATTAATACTCATATGGTCGATACCAATAATTTCACCCATGGTCACATGGATTTTCCTTGGAACACTTTATGTTACAAATAAGGACTTCGGCTGCATCCTCCTCCTCCAGTGGGATAAAACTTCATGAGTTGGAAACGGTTACTTTCTTCCACAAATCACAGATTACGTTTTCTGAACTCCTTATAACTAATCTGCTGGGGTTCGACACCTGGATTGACACACAACCCAGCGTAGCGGAAAAACCTAGACCCTCCGTCGATCGACAATTACCAATTTAATGAGCACAGGAACAAAAATTGCACAATATTTTTATCGTAGAAATCCTTCACAAGTCGAAGGGAAAAACCACGGGGCAAATTCCGAATAGGCTTCCACTATGTAAAATTGGTTACAAAAACCCTCGAGACAGAGCATCTGTTACAGACCCGAAACAGAATAAGAAAAACAATTCCAAAGTAGGGAAATTCTCCCTCGCACTTATCTCTCTATTTTTCTTCTCTTATTCCTCTCACTGATGGTGTACTCCACTCTCTTTAATTTTACAAGTGTAACGGCAAACAGTAAACGTCAAGAGCTCCGTTTCATTCTCCGCTGTACTGCTGCTATCCTACCGCTCTGTCCCTTGTGTGTTTGTCTATCAGTGACTTTGCCTGTAGCACCTGGTGCACCTTTATAAAAACTTTGGTTCCAAAATCATTTGTTCACCTGGCATGATTCTTGCGAATGATTTGTCTCACTAACCCTATCTTTTCCTACGATTTCACCAGTTCCCGTGCTTTTCCTAGACACGTATGCTCTGTAGGTCAACTTTCTCTCTGCACAGACGGTGCATGCTCTCTGCATGATAGCTACCTGCTCTACAAAACTTACCAATTCCGGTAAGTCAACTACTCTGTACAGTAAGCTGCTAGCATTCCAGACAAGCCATCTTCCTTTCTCAGCCAGTCAACAGAATGTTGATCAGATTCTTCTCTTAGTCGGTCAACCTTCTATTGACCAGCCATTTGCTTGCCAACCATACCAGCCAAATTTATACAGATAAATTCCAATCCTACAAATGCTACTCCGGAAATCCACCCTGGAAATTCACTCCAAATTTCCTCTTAGGCAAATTCCACTCTGGAATTTGCCACCCTGGATTTCCTCTCCAAAAATTCACTCCGGATTTTCTCTCCGATAAATTTTACTGTGGAATTTACCACTTTAGCAAATTGGCCACTCCAAGATATGCCCAACCGGCAAATTGGTCACCTTGGCTCCAACCGGTCATTTCTGCCCAACCGGCCAATTTACTACAACCAGTCAATTTGCTGCAACCAGCATTTCCTACGCAACCGGCCATTTCTGCGCAACCGGCATTTCCTGCGCAACCAGTCAATTTGTTGCAACCAGCATTTCCTGCGCAACCGGCCATTTTGACCCAACCGGTCATTTTGGTACAACCAGCAATTTTACCCCACAAGGGCCCTTAACAAAGTCCTCATCCTTTAACCAGATACTTTGGCCTTTATTATAGACTTCGGCCTTTATCATGGACTTCGGTCTTCACTGCATAATGTCCTCAGCCTTTTTCTACGCAATGCCCTCGGCCTTTCCGAAATTTGCCACTCTTGCAAATTGGTCTCCTGGTTATTTGCTGCAGTCATTTGCTGCAGCTAATTTGCAATACTCTATATTTTGATGACTTTTCCGTTTGTTGAGCCACCCATAAGGGAATGACCAAACTTAATAAACTTCCTCTTACGACCTTGTAGGGGAAACTTTTGCCTTTTCCCAACGACGGTCATCACCTGCCTTTCGACAGCTTCCCCTCGATTGGCATCCCGACGTCGGTCTCCACAAGCTTGAATGATACTTTCTTCCATCCCACTAAACCTGAAGTAGTCTCACTCCTCTTCAGCTCCTCTGTGGTCGTATCATTCTTCCTTACACTCCACCTTGGCAAACTCCTCCTGCCATCTTGACCAATGCTCCCATTGGTCACCTTGACATTTTTTCTTGCAACCCAAGCCTTCATTACCGACCTGATCTCCTATTTCCCCTTGCCATAATTGAAATGCCTTTGGTAAGTTTCCACTGGCCGTCACCAAATGCCGTCCTGGATCCTTTTTCATCAAGCTTCCCGATTGAAATCATATTCAACCTCAAAACTAGGACATGTCGCACGCCCTTCAGCAAAAACTTGTTCCCATTGCTTGTTCTCAAGCAAACATCCCCAATACCAATAATCCTTGACGAACCACCACTACCCATCTTCAATACCCCGTGGCCAATAGGCGTATAACTCACAAAGTGGGACTTCCTCGGTGTCACATGGTGTGAGGCCCCACTGTCCATCACCCAGCTCGTCTCCTGACACAGCAAGCTCTGTACTTTCCCTACGTGGATAACTAGGAGGTCTCTGCAGAAAGCGACAGTATCCCAATCATCATCATGATCCCATCTCTCCTGTCTATTGCCTCCGCCCTCCTCCTGTTTCTTCTGTGAGCAATCCCGCTTTATGTGGCCCTTCTTGCCACACTGGAAGAAGGTCCTCTCCTGAAACGTGTTCCGGCTGTTGCTCCTCTCCAATTTGCCGCCTCCGCCTCAATTTCCCTCATCCCTGACCACTGGTTGCCACAAGCAGACTTGGCTCAGAGCATGAGGCCTTACCACTTTTCCTCCGCCTTGACTCGTTTATAAGTAGGAAAGCTATGACCTCGTCCAATTTGAACATGTCCTTTCCGAACAGTAGTGTCGTGATAATGTGATCGCACGAGGCCGACAAGGACACCAGTAACACCGACGCTTTGTCTTCCTCATTGATATTCTCATCAAGGGCTAACATATGCGTCACGATCCGGTTAAACTCGTCCAAGTGCTTCTCAAAGCTCCCTCTTTCCAATAGACGCAGGCACTAGAACTACTTTACATGCAACCTCGTCGTCAAGATCTTGGACTTGTATTGGCTTTCAAACTTCTCCCAAACCTTCGCTGGGTCCAACAAGCCAGTGACTTCCTGAAGAGTATTATCCGCAAAACACAACTTGATCATGTAATTAGCAAGATCCCTCCTGTCTTGCCACTCATCCTTCGTCATGGTCTCTTGCCTATTTTCCTTCCTCTGTAGTGTTTTTACCATTCCTTCTCAAGTTAAAATATTCCTCATCCTTTCCTACCAAAGGATGAAATTGTTTTGCCCATTAAACTGCTTCACACTAAACAGTAAATTCCTCGATGATGATGCCATCAAATCTAAGGTTTACAACTTGGCTCTGATACTACTTGTTGGGGTTCAACACTAAGATTCACACACAATACGGCACAGTGAAAAAACCCAAACCCCCCATCGGCCGATAATTACCAATTTAGTGAGCATAGGAATAAAAATTACACAACGTTTTTAACGTGAAAACCCTTCACAAGTCAAAGTGAAAAACCACAGAACAAATTCTGAACAGGCTTCCACTATGTAAAATTGGTTACAAAAAACCCCATGGGCAAAGTATCCGCTACACACTTGAGACAGAATAAGAAAAACAACTCTAGAGTAAGGAAAATCTCATTCACTCTTATCTCTCTATTTTTCTTCTCCTTCCTCTCACTAGTAGTACACTCTACTTTCTTTAATTTTACAAATATGACGGCAAGTAGTGAACATCAAGATCTCCATTTTACTCTCCGTTGCACTGCTACTATATTGCCGCTCTCTCTCTTATGTGTCTATCTATCTGTCACTTTGCCCGAAGCGCTTGGTGCATCCTTATAAAGACTTTGGCTCCAAAATCATCTACTCACCTGACACAATTCTTGCAACTGATTTATCTCACCAACCCCGTCCTTTCCTGCGATTTCACCAATTCCCTCACTTTTTCGAAACACGCATGCTCTGCAGGTCAACCTGCTCTCTGCACAGACAGTGCATGCTCTCTGCATGACAACTACCTGCTCTGCAAAACTTACCAACTCTGGTAAGTCAACTACTCTGCACAGTAAGCTACCAGCATTCCAGACAAGCTATCTTCCTTTCTCAACCGGTCAACAAGATGTTGACTGAATTCTTCTTTCAACCGATCAACCTTCTGTTGATCAGTCACTTGCTTGCCAACCATACCAGCCAAATTTATATCAGTAATTTCATACCGGTAAATCCAAACCGGTAAATTCTAATCCGGCAAATGCTACTCCGGCATTTACACTCCGGAAATTCACTCCGGATTTCCTCTTCGAAAATTCACCCCAAATTTCCTCTCCGGAAAATTCCACTCCGGAAATCCACTCTGGATTTCCTCTCAGAAAATTCACTCCGAATTTCCTCTTCGGCAAATTCCACTCCGGAATTTGCCACTCCAGCAAATTGGCCACTCGGAGATATGCCCAATCGGCCAATTTGCTGCAACTGATCATTTCCGTGCAACCGGCCAATTTGCTGCAACTGGTCATTTCTGCGCAATCGGCCAATTTGTTGCAACCAGTCATTTCCACGCAACCAGCATTTCCTACGCAATCGGCATTTCATACGCAACCAGTCAATTTGTTGCAGCCGGCATTTCCTATACAACCGGCATTTCCTGCACAATCAACCATTTTGACCCAACCAGTCATTTTGGCGCAACTGTCCATTTTGCCCCACAACGGCCCTTAACAAAGTCTTCGTCCTTAAACCAAAGACTTCGGCCTTTATCATGAACTTTGGTTTTCACTGCACAATATCCTCGGCCTTTTTCTACGCAGTGTCCTCAGCCTTTTTGAAATTTGCCACTGTGGTAAATCGGTCTCCTGGTCATTTGCTGCAGCCAGTTTACAGTACTCCGTATTTTGATGACTTTTTCGTTTGTTGAGCCACTTACAAAGGAGTGACCAAACTCAACATAAACCAAGCATCCTCGAATTCAAGTTTGTGCCATCAAACAAGATACTGGGTGTATGTACCTTTTTTAGCAATGATGAACCTAAAATCAAGTATATTCGATCCATGATTGGTAGGTGCAGTAATTGTGGTTGGGAGATTGAGCAGAGAAGTTGACAATGGATCAGTTTCTCTGTGAAAAGGATAAAGGTCTGAGATGTTGAAGGTGGGATTAATCCCGAGGCCTCCCGGTAAGTCCATCCTGTACGCATTGGCATTTATTCTCTTGAGTACTTTTCATGGACCGAATATTCAATCTTTGAGCTTGACATAAGTAACAGTTGGGACCACTCTTTTCTCATATATACAATAAATAGATCACCCTCCTATACCCGACATCCACTTATGAGAATCAGCAGCTTTTGCTTGTGTTGCATATTAGCTAGTGTCAAGTTGGCCTTAACCTGTTCACAAAGTTAGAAGATGTAAGCAACCAGTTCCTCAGCTTCCATGCTGCTCCTATTCTTGTTAGGGATTGGCATTATATGCGAATTTTGACTGCAGTATCACAAAGTCCCAGTTTTTGGGGTGGTGACCGATTAAACTCCTTGCAGCCTCCGAAAAGAGCGATTGACTACATTAGTTTCTGATCAGTTTAAGGATGGCACGTGCTGAAGAATTGTAGTTTGGTCCCCATAGAGTCCTCCCGAAGTGGCTACTGAATCGTGTATCTCGGTAGGAGATAATGGTGCATGGTACTCCCTGAAGCCTCTATAATTTCGTTGAAGAACAGGTGAGCAACTCAGGAAGCATCTGTAATGTCTTTGAATGGAATGAAATTGATCAATCACCACAAAGATTGAGTCAAAGCTATTTTAGGCCTTAGAGAGACCAAGCCTAAAGTCTATACTGCCCTCTTCCCAAGGCCTATTCAGAGCTGGTAGTGGCTGGTATAGCCCTTGATTCAGCTTCCCTCCTTTGTTCTTTGACAAATTATACACCTTTTGATGAACTTGTCCACATCTCACACCATCATAGGTCAATAGTACCTCTCTTGTACCAAAGCCAAGGTCTTGTCTTTGCCAAAAATGACCTCCTAGACCCCCCTTGAAGTTTAGTAATGACATGAAGTCAGAGATCATACAGGGAGGCAAAACTGATTTTTCCTGAACCAAAATCCATCCACATTGCTGATGGAATCATTCTTCCCTCGTGCACATTCTTCCGGTATTCAGCTGAAGTGGGGTCCACTATGTAGTGCTCTAGGAGTAAGTCAAAGACAACCACTTCATAGGATAAAGTTTGGTGGAGGCATACCTTTCACCTAAGGGAATCATTAACTTTGTTCATCATCCCTGATTTGTACTTAAATAGAAATTTATACTCTTGAAGAAATGAGACCCCTTTGGCATGTCTAGAATATAATTTCTTTTCGGTGTGAAGTGCAGGGCTTCATAGTTTGAGTAGAGGACGAATTCTTGGTAGATCAAGTAACATTTTCAAAACTGCAAGGCTTGAACTACGCCATAAAACTCCATATCATAAGCTCACTACTGTTTCTTTGTTTCGTTCATTTTTTCACTAAAATATGAAATCTGGCACCCCTTTTCAGCTTTGAACAGCTCCACTCCAATGTGGGAAGTGTCAAATTCCACCATGAATACTTCACTAAAATCTGGCAATCCAAGAACAAGGGCTTCATTAAGATTTCTTTTGATTAAATTGAAACGCTCCTCAGCTGCATTGGGCCAAATGTCTAATCACGAGTGTAGATAACATAAGCCGAATCAGCACCATAAATAGATAATCCAAATTCCAGATCAAAATATATAATCAAAATCAAATGCACGAGACATACCAAAACTCATCAATGGGAAAAAAATTGGTAAATCTCAAAATCAAAGTCTGAATACAAATCCATACAGCAATTCAAAGCATGTACTAAATCTGAGTTACGATTGTTTAAAGGCTAATTTGAGGAAAGGGTTACTACTAACCCGGTAACCTTAAGCCAAATCAAATGCAAGTAAGGCCAATATGCTAAACCACCTATGTACTCTGTCTCCTAGAGGTAAGATTGCTTATTATGTTTTGTCACCCGCGATTTTGGGTGCAATTCTTCAAGTTGTTAGATATATTATGATGTCTGAATATATTAAATTTTATTTTAAATACCAGACAAGGGAGCGGGTCACTATAACAGAGTCTTTCCTGCCAGTGGAATGGAATTTTAGATAACAAATATCTCCCTATCGGGTATTGACCAGATAATATACAGTAGTGACCACAATCTCCGGACACATGCATGTGAAATGCTTGGCCTAAAGCATGTTTCATACTCATTTCCATACAAATATATTGATACAAAAATATACAGTATCGGATATTTTTTAGATTTTTATATAATAGTAAAACCCTCTAAAAGTCGCAGAACCCGGACAAAAACTCCCAAATTGACCAATAAATCATACATGTATGTACAGGATAAACAAATTGAATATATAAAAATAATATGCATGTTAATAAAATCTCCAAATAGTAGTCAAAATACATTAAATGCTAAATCAAACTAAAGATAGGAATTGTAGATACTTATCTCAACCTTGTACCAAACAAATCAGGTAAAAGGATACTCCAAAATACCCGAACGGCTCTTCTCTCCTACCATGCGTGCCTCCCGCGCCTCTCTCTCCTCCCTTCTCCTCTACTTCAGCCTCTCTCTCTCTCTCTTCTTCCTCCCACCG
>JAODPA010077122.1:7774-27997 GCA_025585075.1 Nepenthes mirabilis
ATAATAATACAAATAATAATAATAATAATATGTGGAAGTAACAATTCTCAAGGAATATTTATTCCTGATTAAATTTGTAATCAAACGGAGAAATTTCTATTCCAAGGGAATAGAAATTCTATTCTCACATTATTCCCTCTAACCAAACATGCAATTAGTCTACAGTTTCTCTTTCTCCTTGTTTGACTCTGATCCCTCCGATGGCTGACGAGAGGTGCGACCACGCTCTAGAGCTACCCATTTGGCCAGTGGGATCATCGTCTTCTTTTGAATCCGAGCCCTCCTCTGAGGAGATTAGATGGGAAGAGCAAGAGCCGATAGAGCGTGATGAGGCCGATTTCATCTTGGAGCCACACAACCACTCCATTCAGGAGCCACGAGCCCTCCATCCCGAAGCCAGAAGCACTCCGTCTCGGGGCCACAAGTCCTCTATCAAGGAGCCAATCTTTCGTCCTGGAACCAGGAGTACTCCATCATGGAGCCAAGAGTGCGCTATCCAAGAGCCAACCCTTCGCTCAGGTGACCAAGAAACTTGCCCATCAACGCAATTTAGTCCTCTACCTCTAAGCCGCATATCTGCTGGGTGCATCTCTAATCCGCCCCTTTGCGGGCGCTCCTCTAAGCCGCCATTTTATATGGGCACACCTCTAAACCGCCCCTCAGCGGGCGCACTTCCAAGCTGCCCCTTAGCGGGCACACCTCTAAGACGCCCCTCAATCGGGCGCACTATTAAGCCGTCCTCTGCGGGCGCACCTCTAAGATGCCCATCAATTACGTGCACCGCTAATCCCTCCCTCTATGAGTACTCCTTTAAGCCACGCCTCTGCGGGCGCACTTCTAAGCCACCGTCATCGGGCGCACCTCCAAGACGCCCCCCAATCTGGCGCACATTTAGGATGCCCTTCTGCAGGCACTCCTCTAAGCCGCCCCTCTATACGGGCACACCTCTAAGCCGCTCCTCTGTGGGCGCACTTTCAAGCCGTCTCTTAGCGGGCGCACCTCCAAGTCGCCCTTCAATCGGATGCACTTCTAAGTTGCCCATTAACTGGCACATCCAAGTGCTTCATCCATCACTTTATACATTTATGCATTCCTTGCATCCTCCTAATATCTTTCTGTTATCTGATAAAGATTTCCTACTTAAGCGTCGGAGAATGTACAGTGAGAACCATTCCCGCGGTCCTTTGACCTTCTATTTATAATTTGTGGTATGCAGGTTCCAAGTTAGCAGCAACTAAAATCAAACCTGCTCCAATTCGACTCTCAGTGGAAGAATGGAAAGCTCCCTAATCCGAACCACAACTCGAGAATCATGGACGCATCAGAAAGATATTCCATAGTCTTGTACTGGACTTCTATAGAAAAAAGTGTTTCCTCCAAAAGTCTTATATCTTTACATACTTTGGGGTGAAAATATTGAGGAAGACTAACTTGTCTATAGCACACGGGGTATACTAGGCAATTGCAACACAGGTAACAATGGAAAATGTCATTGCATGACAAGTGGTATCAAAGTAAAGGTTCGTAAGCTACACAAGGTAGCTACGTTAAGACCATACCGGGAGAAGACTAAGGCTATGAGGGAGCTAGCCAGCATCAACGCGAGGGGCAACCTTCATTATGTCAGAGGGCGACATAACTAACATGGCGAGCACCATTGAGGTTGGGGTGCCGGTTAAGAGGAAGAGTGCATGAGGTAAGTCCAAGGACTCTTTCTCTAAGTTCGAAATAAGACTTTATCAGGTGGAGGTATTGGGAGAGATGTGAAGGCTTTGACAACCTTAAGAGGGAGTTTCAAGACCCCAGGGATATATTGGTAGATATGGTGGAATACACAATGGCAGAGCTCCATATAGACATGGCGACATTCAAGGGGATGTTGCTAGAGATGATGGGCTAGAAGCTACAGTGCAGGACCTAACAGCTGAGGTTGCAGCCATGAAGGAGGATTGGATCATATGTAAGAGGACAATTATCGCTAGATAGCTACCGAAGCACCTAGGGTGGAGGCACCCAAGCCCTAGCCTTTTGCTAGTGTGCAAGACGCCAAGCAACTGGATAATTTCCTATAACAAATGGAGTAGTATTTCAAAGCTACATGAATAGTCAATAACCGGGAAAAGGTACAGACTGCAACCCTTTACGTTATAGATAATGCCATGCTATGGTGGCACAATAAATGTCACGAGGTGGAGAAGGGGTTATGCACTATAGCAACATGGGATAATTTCAAGAGGGAAATCAAGAAGCTATTCTGCCCGAAGAACGTCGAGTACCGCACCCGTATGAACATGAGGAAGATTAAGCAAGTGGGTAAGGTTGGCAACCATGTGAAGGAGTTTGCTTCGCTAATGATGAAGGCGTCTATCATGACTGAGGATGAGCTATTCTTCAACATCATGATGGGACCGCAATCATGGGCAAGAACGGATATCAAGAGGTGTGGGATCACGACAATGAGTGATGCCATGGCCATTGCAAAGTCATTGATGGATTTTGAGTCGAGCAAGGATCACCAGAAGGGTGGTCAAGCCAAATGTGGAGGAGGAACACCCAAGGAGAGTCGTAGCAGGAGCCCTCCGAAGATGATGGATCACCTTGACGAGCCAAGGTCGAGTAGAAATCAAGATAGGGGCAAGCATAAGGCCCCGGCAATGGCAGATGTTTCTTGTACAATGGACAGAACTTGGCAAGGGATTACCCTCAATGGGGGAAGTTGAATGCCAACCGAAAGGTTGATGAAGGTCCTACGAAGGATGAGCCACATCTCATGGGAGTGATGCGGCACATCTACACCGTCCAGGCAGTACCGAAGGAGCAACAAGGTTAGGGATTGATGTATGTGGACATTAATATCAAGGGAAAGCCCACGGGGGCAATGCTGGATACAGGGGCAACACACAACTTCATGACGATAGACGTCATGAATAAATATAAATTTGATTAGGTTACAGAGATGAGCTAGGTAAAAATGGTAAACTCCACTCCTCTCCCTAGCTGAGGAGTTGTGTGAGACGTGTCGGTGGAGATTGGATACGTGTGGAAGAAGTTGGACTTTACGATGATGGACCTAGATGAATATCCACTCATCTTAGGCATTGAGTTCTTCCACTTAGCCAAGAGCATAGTGATGTCACGGGATAAGTGTTTGTGCATCATGGACGATGATGAGCCATTGTATATGGTGGGGCTTCTTCGAGAGGGAGACTTGAAGAAGAGGGTGTCGATGCTTTCACAAATGATTGGCACCATTCAATTGTTCTTGGAGGAGTCAAAAATGAAGGAGCATTTCTAGAGGAGAATGACAGACTAGGACCGGGTCCAAGGTCAAATGGTGAGCAGCAATCATCCACAATCTAGACGAGTTGAGGGATGAGGGCAGGAAGTAAAGGCGAGGAAGTCCAGAACCACCAAATCGTGGTGCCTTTTCATGATGAGAGCATCATGAAAGTAGATGGGGGAGAGTGTCATAAATGACCAAGGAGTATAGAAGTCATATACCACGCAGACGTGACATGCAGACAGAAAATGCCCACATGTACAGTTTATGTGTACAAAGATATATGTGCAGGGCTGGTAATTATCTAAAAAATCTTAAAATAACCTAGAGAATTATAAAAAAAAATGGACATGCACTTTAAAATATTCTTAAGTGGAAAGAATGTGGGAGATTCTAGAATTTTCTAAAGAAAGAATATTTATGAAGAATACTTTAGAATGTAAATCTTAGTCGTTCATAGTAAAGAATGAAAAGATGTTCAAAACCGTTGGTTAAGAAGGTGGTATTTCTATATAAAAGGATGAACTCCTCTCATTTGGGATAAGCTATAGAAGCTAACCAAACTCAAGGAGTTACAGAGCAACTCAAGAAAGCCAAGTGAGGTGAAGCTTGGGAGTAATGTGTAACTAAGAGGGCAGCTAGTTTTAAAGAGCTCGAAGGGTAGCTTCCGGGATGAGCTTGTGGGAGTAAGTATCAAAGAGGTAATCCATAATCTTATACTTAACTTCTATTATAAAGAATATTTTCCCTAAAAGTCATGCATCTTTGTATATTTTGGAGTGAAAAAAATCTGAGAAGATTGACTTGTTTACATCACATAACGTGTGCTAGACAAGTGCCGTTCCGGTGACCAACAAAAAGCACCATTGCAACACAAAATACCATTAATTTTGAACCTGCTTCCTAATTGTTATTCAGATCAAGTCCTTACAGCCAGGAAGAGACCATCATAAAAAGAGACCATCCTTCCTCTTCAATTCAGGCTCTTCAAACAGACATCTCTAATTTTTTTCATTTAGCATTGATGAATATTTCAAATTTTAATTTATTTAAGGACACTTGCCATCCTCTACCATATGCCTAATTTCGTTCTTTTAATACTTATGTTCTAAATAATACCCCCTAGGTTCTCACTGGCAAACTGGTTTAGAATTTCCAACTCTAAATTCAAATTTACTTGACACAGTTGTATTGATGAATGAAGCAATGGGCATAATGCATGAAAATTAAACCCAAATGGAATGACCAAGGATAATTTTATTTCATTTTCTGAGCATCTCACCACAGTCATTAGTGATAAACCTATATTTAGAGATGACAAGTAAAATATATTAGTGATAACACCTATATCCTTGCGCCAGCTTAAATGAGGAACAAGTTACCTTTTTGAACGGTGTGACACCCCAAGGATTGTCAGGATTCTCAGGTTCACCAGTTATAACCAAGCGCCCTGCAGGATCTGATTGCACGTGCACCTGCATTTGAAACAACAAGCAGAAAGATAGGCAATAAATACAAAGGAGAACGCTTGTAGAAAATGAAATAATTGCCCAAGATGTTGATATCAAAGTTTCAGATCAAACTTGACTTCAACCATTAAAATATCAGGGGCCTTTCTCATCATGAGTACCCTCAGGAGCGGGCACTCGTCAGGGTACAATTAATCTCAAAATTTTTATTTAATAGTTCACAAAACAAGTGTCCATTTATTGCAAATTACAATTCACAGGATAATTGTTCACACTAATTGTACATTTTCACATTCCAAAAATAATATTTGAACAATTGTATACAAGACACTAGTCAAAAAAACCCAAATATCTGACTGGTATGAAGTTCACAGTATAACACTGTCCATCAGATTGTTGCATGAATTCTCATCTGTGGAAGTCAGATGCATTGTTGCTATTCTAAACAAATGTATAAGAAAGTGTATATATGGATAATGCAGGAAAAATGATTAGTTTGGCTTGATTTGGTTCACATACATCCCCTTTTAATTTTTAGTAGGAAGACTTGTATATAGTCTCTCTTCCGATTCCAAGTAAAGGTGAACCAATCACATCTGTCTACGCCTCTAAGGGCTTGGACAACCATTTTAGTCCTTTCTTCAGTCAGCTTGGTGAGTGTGGTATACCATGTATCTCCACTGGCCTCAACTTTGGAAGGCAATTAATTGGTGTCCAGAATGACCTATTCATATACAAGGGAAAAAAATGGAACTAAATTTTAAAGGTTATTTAGATCAATTTATAAGAAACAACTCTGACAGGTAAGCCTCAGCAGGGACAAGGATACGTCCATCCCTAGAAGGATCCTTGAACAGTTTTCATGATTTCCTACCAACATCTAGTTTACTTCATCCTTGCATCCATCTCAATCTAGTTGTCCATTCCTACCCTTTAAACCTCGGGTAAACAGGCCAGCCATGAAAAATAGATCATTGTTGATAAACTCATTATCATAGATAAAAATGTTAATATCAATATAGATTATGATTATATATGACATATCGAATAATAAATATTACTATCAGATACGTTGAAAAAAAAAATGAGAATCTTGAGCTAAGAAAACCAGATCGCCCGGTATATCAGCTAAATATTAGATGTATAAATTAATATTTGAATATCGGCTGATACATCGTCGTTACGGAAATATATCCAAATATTCTTGTATTATTGGGAAATATCAATATTGAGGAAGCCTAACACAAGAATACCTATTTCTATTTCCATGTATATGTATTGTGCTACTCAACTGCTTTAAAATATGCCACCACATTCCATGCATACATATAGGCAATGAAAGAAGCAAAAGAAAAAGCATGTGAGAGAACGGGATAATATCACCTCTTCACGCAGAAGCCCAGGAACTAAAGCGTACACCTCATAGCAATCTTTCTGGCAACAACAACATTGAATTTAGACAAATTTGTGCACAAAATCAAGAAATATCCCTAAAATTGATGTTGGTACACCTTCATGCACACAATGGTATCGAGCCTTACAGTGATTTGGACATTGATCTTCACCCATTCGGCTGGTGGTCCAATGTCAATAACAGTAGTGTCCAATCTGGCAGGAGAAGACAATCAGAATAGTTTTTGAAGTACGTGAATGTAAACTTCAAATAATAATATGCTTGAGAGCAAACTCATACATATGCTAATACACAAACAGCCAAGCACCGTTGTGAAAATATTTATGAGCAACTCTGGTTCTAAAAGAGTCAACAACCATTTTCACTGTTGAAGAATTAAACAAAATCTGGTCACATCCACAAATCATGAACCTTCTCATTTCTCGGTACATAAAAATATAGTTCAAATGTTCAACTGATGATTGCCAAAGAGGGATGCCATTGGTGTCAAGTAAGATTGAATAGATTTACAGTTGCACTTTATGATGAGGATTCTACTTTATCTAAAAAAATAAAAAGAAGGTTGCAACAGAGGGATACAACATCACATTCAACAAAACTCTAGTCCTCAGAAAAAGAACACCAAACAGGCAAAACTTTTCAAACACCAGAATTTCAAAGCCTGAAGACTTCTCCACCTGCATAAAATATAGCCATTAATTTCTAGCCATATCACCCACCATACAAAAATTGATTATTTCCAAGTCATCATTACCATATGACAAAAATATTCTTGAAAATGTAAGACAGGACCCATTTGAGACTTGTCAACAAGAAGGAAAGGGCCAAATAAGTAGAAAGGCTGAGCCAATGATCCAATTCTTCATTGCATATGGAGAATACATCCACTTGCAAGATTCTGATTTCCGTTCTGCGCAAAACATCAGAACTGTCCATACCAAAACAAACACAAACTTTTTAATGGCGTCTTTACTTTTCCCATCTCCTTAAACTGGGCAGCCTGGTCATGTGTTGTTTGTGAGAATCATACCGGAACTTTCCAGAGTAAAACCTCAATTTGTCTGTAGTCCAATGAAGCATATCATCACCTTTCTGCTACAATTTAACTTCATACGTCTTCCCAAGGGAAAGACCAATTTGCCCTCTTTCCAGATGATTTAAACTTCTCATAAGAGAGATATCCAAATATCCAATGCTAATTTCTTTTGTCATTTTACCACATTACAGACCTACAATTCGCTGTCAAATATTAATTTAGATAATTCATCCTAATGAAATTTATTGCCGCACTTTGTAATCTCTTCTTCTTCGCTTCCCCTGTGTCCCCTTCACAGCATCACTAACTAAATTAATTTATTTCAATTCCTAGCTCCACCAACAGCTATCATTAGAATGCATATAAGGCATGTCACAACAAAAAGATTAGGCAATTATTGAGTGCTCTAAACCTAGCTTATATCTCTTCCCATTCACCCTCAGCATTGGGTGAGTTCCAATCCAACAACACACTCACATAAGGTCATATGATGTTGCCTTAGAAAGAAAACATAATACAAAAAAATTAAACAAAGATTCAGAAAGGATCTTACTGATGTAACTGTGTTTTAGTCACTTTGCTGCGCGCCCCTCTGGCAACAGTTTCCACTGTAGATGGCCTTTTACGTTTTAGTACACCTAAGACAAAAGAGAAAACCTCAGCCTAAAATTTTTAATAAGATATATCAGAATTATCTGGTCTAGAGTCGTGAGTCAAACCAATGTTTTTCAGCTGCTTTTCTCGCTTTTGCAAGGAAATGGAGCTCTTATCCTATAATATTTAATTTGGTTAATTCAATTCTCAGAATGACTGCGTACATGTACTTAGCAAGCAACTCAAAACAAAAGCAAAGGGCAAGAATATGTGCACACCTTAATTATTGGGTCACTAACTTCACCATTACCAAGAAGACGCTGAGAGTGCCAACCCTGCATCGCTCGAGCTGCAGCATCCCTACGTGCCCTACCTGATCCTAAAGCTTGGTTATTCCCGACCTGTGTACAGCGTATAGATAAGGACCAGGGAAACGAGATATATAGATACAGCAAATAGAAAAACATGTGATGATCAGCGCTGAAGACACCAACTACACAAAAGGTCGTGGACAAAAATATTGACATTGGTATCAGACATATTGAAAAAAATATTCAAAGACTTGCAAGCTGACATAGTTGAATTAACCGACATATAGATCAAATATGGGTATATAGGCCGATGTATCATGATATACTGCCAATACAGTAACATAATGCAATATTGCCACAATATCGAAAGATATCGGCATTGGGCGGCCCAATACCTATATATGTTAGCCGATATTTTCATCAATGGTTACCATGAATCACTTCATTTCATAAAAATAACCGAATGACCCAGTCTGAAAATCTTTGGAATTTTTTTTCAGACCAAATGCCCCAAACTATAGCAAACATCACTCCTTTAAACTGCTGCAATAGTTAGAAAAAAAAACACACTCCGCAGCAGAAAACAAACTACTGCAGAAAGCAAAGCAGCCAAAGCAAAAAAGGGGTGAGAATTAGCCTCACAATCTTCTTGCCATGGCACACTTATCTGAACAAATATCAGGTCAGAATTAATTTTAGGCTAAGAATCACATGGGGGAAAAAGGTCTTGATGCTTGAAGAAATATTCCCAAATGAAGTTGAACAGAAAAAATGAAATTTTTGTGAGGCAAAAAAAAAAAAATATATGGCCCAGTGGGTAACTGCAAATAAGAGTAGAGAACTATAGTAGTATAAAATTTGTATTATCTTCTTTTCTTTTTTGACAAAATTATTGCTTATTAAAAATGTTCCCTAAATACTAAGTACCCACCTCTACCCTCTCCATTCCATTTCCAAAAGGGTAAAGACAGATTATAAAATCCGCCACAACCCAACCCATTCCCATCCCTGCACACTGAAGGTAGGAAGAATGGACACTTCCTTCTAGGCAATATATCCGTGTCGGACACGTATTTGACACCAACACTATCTAAATATGTTCAAAACTTTTTATTGATATTTCACATGTTTCAATAAAACTTAGACAATGTTGCACTAATTAAAAAAAAATAAAAAATGACATAGTAGCTTGATGAAGAGGATTATCAATTTAAACCCAATACTTACCAAAGACAAAGGAGAGAGAAAGTGCTTGTGGTGCTTAAAATTATATTAACTAGAAACTACAAAGTGAGAACAATTAGAAAAGTATTTTTGGTGGTTAATTTCTCCTAATTTTGAGCAGCAGAATGTGATATTTGATCATGGATTCATATCCAACCACGTGTATTGCGAACCTCCAATAAGCATCACGAATATTGAATTTATTTTGAACCCTCATACTAGATGAGAGCAGGAAAGATGATTATCATCATCAAAAAAATGATATTGCCAAATAAAAATAAAGGATAAGATAGGTATCTCATAGGGTACCAAGGTCTTAAATTCAAAAACAGGAAATATAATCGGTATTTCAATCATCAAAACAAAATTAGAAAACTAAAATTAACTAGGAAAAATATTCGGAAAGCTAGAATTTACTACATTAGGAAAGCTAGAACTTATTAAAAATATTAATTTCACTAGGAAACTAGCATCAAATACTTCAAATCAAAAATAAGAACATAATGCAAGTTAGTAAAACCTTCATGCCAAAGATTTCTTTAAAGATGTGGAATCTTGCGTAGCTAAGGAATCCCTTGAGTTGTTAGCTTTGAGTAACATCCAATATGTAAAAGGCCATTCTTCAAAAGAAAATCACACTCTAACGGACTAGGCCTAGGCTTTCTGTGAAAAGGCACATAAAAATAAGACTAATTCTAATCGAAACACTATTACCCATCTGTTGAGTTAAGAAGTACTCATGGGGAGGAAAGTATGCTAAATAAATGGAGAGAAAGAGAGAGAGGGAGTATATCATTTTAACCACAAGCACAACTTAAACCCACGCATGCCTCAGTGAAACGGATCAATGATCAAATAAGGCACAACTATTATCACATTGCCCTGAAAATTGTTGTTAACCGCCACCAACTGAAAATTCTGAGATCATACTGTCCAAAAGCAAATGAAAATTCAACAATTGAATGGACGAATCATGGACCGTAACAGACAATGAATTTGCTTCTATGAAAGACAAATTGCAAGCAAAAACACCAAGAACAATGTGATAGCATTGGGTAGGCATAATACTGTCATACTATGCGATGGCCTAACATGGATGAACAACATGCAGATGAATGATTTAGCTAATTTTCTTTTAGATGCCATATACCAGAAGACTTTGTTCTGACATGCACTTCATATATTCAGCAAGAAATTATTGAATTATTATATAAAGTTAGAAACATTATGTTTACCTGATTTTCTATGTTCGTAGGCTCTGTCGGTGCAACAGGAATACTGATCTCACCACCGCATGTTTTATGTTTCTCATAATCAAGGAGGGCCTGAAAAACAGTAAATATATTGAAATCTCAGTTTTACATACTAAAGTATTTCAGGATATTGAAACAAATGGGCATAGCATAGACACAAGATATAAAAGCAACTAACAAAGTGAAGTAATCTTCAAGACATTACACTCCAAATTTTAAAGATACCTACACACAACGGGGAATTTGCCTGTTTATCACAACACCTCTGTTCTCAAGCAATTTCAAGAGTGCATGCAATACATGAATCTTCGCCATTTTGGACGTAGGGCGTTAATGATTTTTTTGAAAAAAGCTGATGTGAAGAAAAATGCTATCTATTAAGTGTAAAATGAACCCAGTCACATGCACATAACAATGCATGTGTGAAATATCTCAGGCAATCTAAAAAAATCACCAACTTTGGACATGTTTAAACATGAAATAATACAAGAAAAGCTAACAAAAACAAAACAAAACAAAATTTTCAAGTAGAAAATTTTGAGTCCCCAGAGAAATCGGAATTGAACTTTGTGAATTTCAATTTCACATGCTAAAACTAACTCATAAGGAGCCAAAAGAGTTGATAACAAATGCACACCTTCTAATTTGCTTTCCCACTCAGAAAGCCCTTGCCAGGAAGTTCATCTTTCACTGATCAAGAGCATACCCATAAATCCTGAAGGAATTAGCCAGCTCCCAGTGTGTTCCAGCAAATAGTCAGCAGAAATTCAACTAAGTAGCCACTAGTAGGTATCTAACTGATACACACTGCTATTCCAATATTTATTAGAGGCCAGGATATGTCAGTGTTGATAAGTTCTAGTACTGTGTAACACAAATATATTACTGTATGTCCTTGCAATGCTGATGGACATGTTGATGGATACAGTCAATTTAAACTTTCAAAGGCATGCTAATGAAAACATCACTTTAGCCAATGGATAATAAGACCTAGTACTGTTTCTCTTTTTCAATGAGAGAATGTCAAATCTATAAATAGAGGGGATTAAAGACACAAGACAACAGACAAAATGTCCTCAAAGGCGTGTAAGTGTATCAAAACCATTAAATGAAATGATGCTCTACAATCCTATGGGACCTCTACAAGATCAGAGAAGTGAACGACACCTGTTTAATAACTCTTGTTTTCCATATTTTCCAATGCAAAAAAATTGCTGCTTAGAACCAATTATTTTTTCAAACACTTATTACCTTCCACAAGAGCCTTTTTTTAGATCACATCGGCACTTATCAAATTTTAAGCCAACACAAAGCCTTGCATTAGAGATTCATATTTCATTAGGTTTTGTACTCAGCTATAACAGGTAAGGAAGCAAGAGGGAGACACTCCTCTTGCTCTTCCTTGTACCTTCTAAATCTTTTAATGCTTATGGGAACTTTGTAGTGCAATCTCCTCAATCAACTTGACCTCACAACCACTACAACATATTTGGCATTGTAGCAATCTATGATCACTAAACAAAAAAAGACAACAAAAAACAAATAAATGAAATTCTGAGCTGAACTGAACAGGTAAAACAGATTTGACTGCACTTCAGCTTTTAGAAGATCCTGCCTTGAATAGCAAAGAACATCCATGTACCTCAGTCTACTTAGTAATTTTGTTATATAAGATATGATTTCTTATATCCTTTCAAATGCATGTTTGATCAATCATAGTCCATAACTCCACATTAATGGTCTAAACTTCAGTGTATTGCAAATGGGATATTGTATAATAAATATCGACAAAAGATAAATGAACAACAAAATTACAAGAGGTTGGCTGTATTGGGAAGCCACATATTGTTGGCACCAGACAGGGCTGTCTCTGGGGTGTGGACCCTAATATGAATATCCTTTCAATCTTCAGTCACTGTTGCCCATCTCCAGCGAGCTCCTTATGCTCTCAGCCTCAGAGTCCCAAGCAACCCACAGTGCTCAGGGCTATGATTGTCATCATGCCTCTCTGGCAGAAGCTTGACACAACCATCATCCCTGTCACATGTTTTTCAAGGACCCATTCTGCTTGTTTTACCCCTGATAGTGGTACCTTGGTGTTCAATGATGATTATTCAACTTGAACATGCAATACCAACATGTGAGACTTCATGAACTCTCTCTCATTCTTAGAAAATTTAGTTAAAATTACATACAATAATTTAACAGTCGAACAGAGAGTTTTATACTGATACATATATACAATTTGGCATAATTAAGGTACTTCAGATTATATGTATTTGGTAGTAAAATAAGAAAGGGCAGAAAGAGGAAATCAACCACGTTTTAAGTCTCTTTCGGCTTGCCGGTCCTAGTTTGCAGTTTCCATTTATAGTTTTCAATTTTTATTTACGGCTTTTGTTGTCAAAACTTCAAATGAATGAGCGCCTCAAGTGCAACGACAGGTTGCTCAATTGTGACCCAAAGGTCAAAGGTTCAAACTATAGAAATATCCTTTCCACAATGCATGAGTAAGGCTATAGACATCTTACCCTCCCAACATCCTAAATGTGAGGGCTGCATGCACTAACCGTTGCTGTGACAACTTTCCATTATGATACCAAACAATAAGTGGATTCCATAAAACAGAATAATTACACATTCTAAAATGAAATGGAGGGGGATTTACACGATAAATTGAAGAAAATACCCATTTGTTCAATAAGATGTAACATTAAGAAAGGAAACATAAAAAGAGAAACTAGGAAGTTACCTTCTCATAAAATATACGGAATGTCCATGAAACTGTGGTACATGTCCTGCACGGGGGATTGGGAGAAAGCATTATAGAGAATCACTCGTCATAGCCAGGATCAATAAGTCCAAAATAAATTCTAGGTTTTAAAAGAGATACACCACAAGAACCGCCCCAACCCTAAAGGGAGAATGGAAAACACAATTTATAAGAACATCCCCTTCTCAGTCACCAGAATGCCGAACTTAGAACTACCATACAGGCTGTCCTTGGAAGTGCGGTATTGAATGAAAAATAAATTATAAAAAATCAAACAAATTAATGTAACATAGGAAACTGAAAAATTTAAGTTTATGAAATCTGGTAAGAACTCAAACATTAGGAACACAATGATTTGATCTGAATAGAATAATGGCTCTCAAAACCAAACTACTCAACATGGTCCCTCAAAATTAGGCTTTAAAATGCGGAAGATATATGAAAAGTAAAATCAAAATGCCAAACACTGATCGCGAGTGGTTTATTAACCATATCAAGGTACCATGCTACAATCAGTAAAACAGAAAAGAGATGGAGAATTTTGGAAAATATAAACTTTCTTAACATAATAGTAAACCAACATATTTGACTAAGGTTAAGGAATGGAAATTTCACATGCAATCCGAATAACAATAAAGAAGCAATATTCATTACTTTGGGGGTTTGAAGGACTCGCCCACTTGCCGCCACAACTTACATGCAGTTACCTGTTCCCACGTCATAGGAATCTTAGTTCGTAACAAATATACATTAATAATAACAACATAAATTATAACACAGAAGTCACAACAGGCAGGTTTAAGGCAATCCCATACTTGTATAACTGTGTGGTTTGGAAAATCACTTAAAAGGAGCATTCAACAATGAAGAGCATGATTTTCCAAGTACCTTTATACAGAAGTATATCTCAAACAACTTTATAGACTCATTAGAAGAAAACAAACTTGGCATTCATTCTAAAACAAATGATGGATCGTGATTGGAAAGAATATACCCTCAGCAAACAAGCAGAGATATAAATACAACAGTATGAGCAGCCTTAAGTACTGTCTTTATCGACAACCACAATGACAAGAAATCCTTAAGTCCACATTGTGCAGGGTCAACTACATGAATCTTCATTCACCATATGGCATAGTTTAGCAAGACTTCCTAAGAAATTAGAAAATAAACTCACACCAAGTTTTTTCCAGCCTACATCTCCACTTCGTACTACCTCTAACCTTGACCAAATTAGTTTTTCTTCACAAAGCAAAACCTAATCTACACCTACTTTTCAGGTGTCTAAAGCAAATTAAACATCCTTCCATCATATTTACTTCCATATGTGCTACTTCTAATATGCGATGTCTGTGTTCAACACTCATATATATCTTAACATCTTCATTTCTACTACATCTACATTTTGTATGAATTGTTTTTTTTCATTTCCCAATAATACAGTTCATTTAACAAAGTTGGTCACATGGTGATACTATAAATCTGTAGTGGTTGAAATTGTAATCTGTCCTTATCTCCAACTTAAAACTCAAGAACGCAGCAGGAGCTAACTGCCATCAAAGGGGACTAGAGAAGAGAAGGGTTTTTTCTTTTTTTTTTTTCCAACTTAGTTATATCCTCTCCCTTCTTAATATGTCATATATTTTATGTTTGATGGTTTTCTAGCATGTCATCAATGTTTGGAAATTCGCCATGCTTTATTTTCCCTCGTGTAGAGTCCATTTAATATTTTCCAAAGCAGGAAATAATATTTTTGAATTCAATGGACCTTTTTTTTTTAATATAACATTATAATATCAAAATTCCTCTTCCCAAAGTATATTCTCAATTGTTTTTCATTTCTCTTTCTCCTTGATTCTCAGTTACAGCACAATGAATTGCACATTGTGCATGGTATTCAGCAAAGGTTTGCCAAGGACCTGAAAGTTATATTTGCTTCTTTTGATCCAAATGGCATTTCTGTATATTCTTTTTTCTCTCTTACCTTTTTCCTTTAATTTGACTATGTCAAGAATGTTTCACAGGAAATTAGAAAATAGCAATCACTATTTCTTCCTGTAGTGGCTCAGGTTTGCCAAGTCACTATTGTGTTCCTCCTTTAAAACCCAATGGTGATTCCCATTGATAACTTCATGATACATGACTTGCCTTAATGTCAGATAAAAATTACTGCTCTTTTCTGACATTAGCTCTCCACTTTTTTTCTTTTTTTTCATTTTTTTTTATGGCTTTACCATTAATTGAATACATTGCAATCAGAGTGCATAGTTTGCAAGGTATTCCATAGGTATCAAGTTCTCTTTTTTTGCTAAGTTATTCCACATGTTCTTTCCCTAGCAATTGACAAGAATTGAGAATGTGAATCCATAAATGAGGAAAAAGATTTTCTGTTCTTTGGACAATTTATATGTTGAATGAAGATTCAAATGAGAATTAACATGGTGGTTGAATTTGTTCCCCTTTTCTTTTAGGTACTTTAATACATACATGATACATTGCATGCATAGAGAACAGAACCCAATGCCTAATCTCCCCCTATTGAGCAGATAAAAAGATTTGTCCTTGACATATCTTACTTTCAAATACTGTAAGAACTTTCATCCTAACTTAGCCCGCAAACATATGCAGTTGTTGGCTTAAGCTCTATGAAGGTCATTACATTGGAATTAAATCAATATATACCATTTTGGGAAGTTGTGACTTGTGGTCATTAAAATAACCAAATCACTTTGTTGTGACCCATTTAAAAATAGAAAGACAATATACTACTTGAATTGGATGATTAATAAAAAAATAATGGTTGAGCGAAGATGACAAGATATACAATAATTAATCATCCAATTCAAATAATTATAATATAGCAAATGCATTTAGAGTTAAATCAGTTGATCGATGCAGAAATCTCTACATTGTGACAACTTCAAATAGAAGACACTTACAACAGGCACCTTTTCTTTTTTTACCTACTTCAGAAACCATAGAAACCAATGCATATATAACATCTAGTGGTGCCTGACAATAATAAGGGTCAAGTGGGTCAATACCTTATCATAGCCACCCAATCTGGTAACAGCTCTCCATAATCTTGTACAGGGAAGACAGACAAAATTAGGCAACAGCAAAATATTTGGTAATGCTTATTCTCACTGCATTAAACATAAACCTTTGGAACCCACAACACCACCCCTGTTACAGGGAAGATGCATATGTTCATACTTTCCTATGCTTTTCCTCACTGTATATTTTGATTGATACAAAGTTAAATCCAACCGTCCAACATTACTTGTAATATGAACAAAACAAGAATGATTGCCAGGAACTTACTTAAGGCAATTTAATGGTTCTCCGTAGAACTTTGGAGTCTTAAATTCCAAATTCCTGTCTTTGAAGAAATTCTCAAGCTCTTTGATGAAGGCTGATTGCTCTTCTTCAGTTCCTGATTCCCCGCCATCTGAAGCATCTGTCTCGAATATAAATGTCTGGTTCAGATTCTGGTGATTAACATCCTTTGATAGAGGTTTCATGTTTTTTTCATCAATCAGCTCCTTCTTCACATTTTCCACTTTCAATGCAGAAGATCCAGCAAGAGGTGCATCAGTTCCCAGATGACTAGCAGAAACAGAGTCATCATCAACACCCCTTTCACACTTGGGTAAATTACTGTCATCTGATCTCCCGCTGTGGCACTGGTTGTCATTAAGCCTAATAGATTCTTTTTCATCATATACAGGCTTCTTTTTATCCACTTCCATACCATCATTATCCACAGTTGACTCAGGCCCAGCAATATCTGCATGCATTTCTATATAATCCTCCCCGGAAGTCTTTACTACATTTATTTGTTCTCTATCAGTATCACCACCATTTCTATTGGGTAGCAGAATCGTCTCATGCAAATCTGTGGCACCATCACTGCCAGAATCCACTGGATAAGCCTGATTATCAATGGAGTTCTCGACAACTGTGACCTTCCTATCACTATCTAAAAATTTAGGCTGCAAAATTTCACCAGAGGATAGGCCCTCCACTTGTTCTTCCTTCTCTTTCTCCTCATCCTCCTTTTCCAACTCCTCTCTCTCCTCATCGTCTTGTTCCACCTCCGCTTCTTCTTTCAACTCTTCAATGGCCTCTTCCTTCTCTTTGTCTTTCTCTTCATCCTCATTTTCTACGTCATCTTCCTCATCATACTTTTCCTCTTCTTTCACCTCCTCAATTTCCTCTTTCTTCTCATCTACTTTTTTCAATTCTTTATCATCCTGCTTTTCTGCTTTCTTATCCTCTTCCTTTTTCTCCAGTATTTTTTCTTCTAAGGTCTGAGACTCATGGGGTTCAACGCTGTCTGTACTGAAGCTTCTACCCAAAGAATCTAGTTTATCTTTACTCGATTCCTTGTCCTTGTTGTTATCAATCATCTCGAGTACAAAAGATAAAAAGCCTTCATATGATTAAAATATTGGATCAACATACATTTCCTCAGAGGAAAATAATATCATAATAAGAAAAGTAAAAATAAGTTCAACTAGCATTCATGGCACATTGCCACTGATGGAAACATGTTGACCCTATCATTGATGTCAAAAAGAAGGCATAAGATCTTCCACATCTACTGTTCTTAAAAGGGATGAAAAAGAAATAAGAAGTCCATATCCCCCATTTATCATGGCAGAAGGACACTTCATTTTGGCAGACCAAAAGTGCACCTTTCTCATTCTCATTTTTTCCTTCTACCTTTTTTTTGGGGGTTGGGATTGGAGGGGCAAGGGCTACCACCTTTTTATGCACACTGATAAAATTTAGGAGGAAATAAAACTACAAAAATAAGCATAAAAAGTATTCACAATCACATCAACTGAATTGCAATAAAGCAAGGGATGGGGAGAATGGGATTATTAAGTACATGGGGTATCATTTTTTCAAGGCTAATTGTACAAGCAATACAAAAACACTCATAGAAAAGCCACTTGACCATAACAGCCTTCTGTTGCTGAAAAGCGCTAAAAGTTATAGTGATGGAAAATAATAAGTGCTGAAATTGGGTAAGTCATGTTTTAATATTGTTGAAAAATGTTGGTGCTGAGTGTCAAAAAAATGTGCGTGGTGTTTGATTTGCATTAGTCAAGACTTTTTCTACAAGTTTAGAATTGACATCATCATTGATCTGTATGAACGTTCCTAAGAGGCAGGTGTATTATTTTTCTTCTAGATAGATTTAACAAAAATTAAACAGGTAATACTATATATAGAAAACATGAAGTTAGCATGTGATGCACACGGAAATTGGGAAGTGCTAAAAGAGCTAAAAGAAAATAAACTGTATTCAGCATGGCCTAGCTTCTCTTCTCCAAAACTTCTATTGGAAAAAGCTATTTGCATGCAGCTAGAATATGCAGATTTTGCCAAATGATCTTGGACCATTTAATGACTTATAAGAGCCTTGGAAATTTCCAAAAAGGATGTCCGACGAAGGTTTTGCTTTTTGAAGCATAAAAGCTCCACAAGAGAATTGGCCACACATGCTCATCACTGATAAGCCATTAAGTCCTGGGAAATAAGCAAATACTAACCATGTTTATATCTAATAATTGACGTGCCAACAAGGCTCTTTTAACCCAAAAGAGAAAATCAATGGATTGTCGAAAAGATGATCAGGTCCAATGTATGAGCATGTACCAAATACTGAACGCTGGAGGCAGATTGCCAATAACATATTAGGTCGGTCCAAGTCTATTTCGGGCATGGAAATTTTGTATTAAAAGTCTGGCATTAAATGTTCTTTTCCTCTAAAATTATCAGAACTCATTACCAATCAAAACTAATCTCAGTCGTTTATAATTTTTACACTTGCAATTTTCAGCACATCACCTCAGAAAATTTCAGCAATTAAATTGTCAGCTGTTCAGCTTATGAAGGAAAGTCGCCTCTTTTTCAGCACTCAGAATTTTAGCACCCCTTAATATTTACAAAGTTCTTAAAGTTCCAATATTTAAATTTTCAGAGCTCGAAGGAGGATAGACCAGGGGACGTACACCAACCATAACACACCAAACAAAAAGAACAATATAATCTAGCAAAGTAGAGACAACAGCAAAACATTGTCTTCGTGACGCTTAATGAAGCTTACAGCTTGGGAGAATTTTTTTGGAAAGTAAGAAAAATACTTACAATATGACCAAGGCCCAAATGCTCACACATTCTAAAAGGAAACCCAACCCTAACTATTCAAAAAGAAAACCTTAAGTGCACAGAACTGTTGCCCTTCTCTTGGCAGAATAAGAAACAAAAAAGAGATACAGGAATGATCAGATGCTTAGCAGTTTGCAGCTTCAAAAACTATATTTTCATCATATAATGCGTCTTCTTCGCATAATCCAAGAATAAAGCAAATCACGTCTTGCTTTTACAATCACGATAATAAGGACAGCTTCAAAGGAACTCAGAATATATAAAACAAACTAAGAACCCTAAGAGAAAATAATCCTGCTTAAAATCAAACTAATCTAAAAATAACAGAATTCAATAAACAGGACTATGTAAACCCAAAAAAAATGAATTACCAGAGTAAGGTTGAGAATATACTGAAAGAATGCTTTCAGGCCAAGCGTCGAGAGAACAAGGGGAAGAGAAACGACGACGACGATTTTGCTATTTTTGTGGGTTGTTCTTGCAGTAGTCTCTCTCCCTCTTCTCTCATCCCTGAAGGCATGCAGCGTGCCGGGCCGTACTGTTCAGCGATTCGGTGTTCGCAAGCTAAAGGCTGCCGGTCGCTGTGAGCTGAGCGGTAATTTCGACGGCTGCAACAAGGCCCACGAGTTTTGCTCGTTTTTGAAATTCTTCAAAAAAAAAAAAAAAACAATATTAGAAAATTACAG
>JAODPA010077133.1:0-27988 GCA_025585075.1 Nepenthes mirabilis
ACTTTCAAGTTTTAAGTTTTAAATTGATTTAAGTTAATAATTTAATTAATATAAAATAAATTCAGTTTTAAAATGTGGTTCATAACAATATAATAACTGCTTAAAATCTACTTTTGAGTATGGCACAATTTCAAGTTTTATATGGACAAAAATGCAAGTGACCAATCAATTAGTGGGAGGTTAGAGAAAGATAGGTGATAGGACCCGAATTGGTTTAAGAAAGACTGAAAGGATCAAAATAATTCGAGATTACATGCAAATTGTCTAGAGCAAAACAAAAAGGTATGCAAACAAGAGATGAAAAGATTTAAATTTTGAAGTCGGTGATATGATATTTCTAAAAGTCTCTCCATCAAAAGAAATTTGGTGATTCAGGACCAAAGACAATTTAAATTCCAAATTTAATGAGTCATTTGTGGTGTTAGAAAAAATTAGCAAAATCGCTCACCAACTTGCATCACCATCTAAATTATCAGGAGTCTATGGTATATTTTATGCATCTCTATTGAAAAAATATATTTGTGATCCATCCCATAATATCAAAATGGAGTTGTTGCAAATCCAGAAAAATTTATCATATGAAGAACAACTAATTCATATAATTGACCATAAGATTCGAATCCCTCGTTCAAAAGTTATATGATTAGTTAAAGTGTTATAAAACTATCATAACATAGAAGAAGTAACCCAAGAATCCAAAGAAGAAGCTTAAGGTATTTATGATTTGATGATGAAATTTCTTTAGGGAAGATGGATTATAACATTCTAAATTTGTATCATACAATATATCTATTTGGATTCTAACTGTTATTATTTTAAAATTATTACTCTAGTAAATTTAAGTGGAACTATATTGATGATGACGACGATGATAATGGCAATGATGCTGCTGATGATGATAGAAGAAGAAGAATAAGAATAAGAAAAGAAGCAGAGAAAGAGAGCAGAACAAGAAAAAGAATCGAAAGAATTAAAACAAAGGCTTCGCTTGCAAACAAGGATTACATCCAGCTAAACTCCAAAATTATGGCAACAATGGAATAAAATAACGAGAATCATTGCTTTAAAATTTACGTAATATAAAATGAAAGACAATAAGATATGCCAATATTAGGTTTAATAACGTAAAATTAAACCAGAAAATTACAATAAGTAGAATATCTGGTGGATTAGAATCTATGGGATATAAATATTAGTCGAATTAGAGAAAAAATGACATGAATTGGAGGCAAGATACGAGGAAGATAAAAGAGGGAAGAAGTTTGAAAATAGAGGAAGAAAGAAACGAGTAACAAATTTGAGTAAATAAATCTTTAACATTTTAGTTATTTTATTATTTCTATATGATGGGTCCTGGAACCCAAGGCCCAAAATTGCAATCACAGGCCCAGAGAATCGCAGGAGAATGATGGCCCAAAAGGCCCGTAAGCCAGATCAGGCCCAGGTGACCAACCCATTTCTGAGCACCTAAAGGATCAAGTTAGGCGACAAGGACACTGGCCATCCGAGAGGACGCTGTGAGCCATTGGAGGACGAGGACCGCCAGAAAAGACAAAATAGCCAAGGCGCCAGCTCAGATGACTTGCATGGCACGCGCTGCCACCTGCAACTAACGGTCCCTAGCACGACGTACCTGCAAGCTATGCGTACCTGAGCGCCGAATCTGCAGGCTGCGACAGGTGTCCCTGTCACAGCCGCACCTATAGTAGTGGCGATGGTGGCAGACAGCCCTGACACGCCAGCGCCACGTGTCGCCTCCCTTACGGCATCACATCCCTTATAAATACCCCGCTTTAGCTACTAAGGAAGGATCCTGATTCTGAATCCATCTGTTTACGCTCGAGTAAGAACCACTAAAAAGAGAAACTAAGAAAAAGAGGAGAGAAATCTGTTTTTTCCTGTACTGTAACACCCTGAGAAGGCGAAGAGCTTCCCAGGCACTCCTTGTATTTTTATGCCACAATAGTGAAATTTCTCGGACTGCTTGTCCGTTGCCGTGATTTTTCACCCCTCATCAGATTAAGGGGTTTTCCACGTAAACAGCGTGTTCTCCCACTGTCCGCATACTTCTCTTTCTCTGTTCGAGTTCTACTTATTCTGTGTTGCCCGTGTCAGTCCGTCCGAACGCTTCAAAAGCCTCTTGCGCTTTGGCTGACGTACGGCCAGATTCTCCGGACGCAACATTGGCGCCGTCTGTGGGAAGAGACTGAAAGTCTAGTTTTTACGTTTTTTAAAAGTACACAACAACCCAAACTTCGAATCTCGAAATGGTGAACATGAGGGTGCAAACAAGCGCACCCCCCAAAGAAGTGGCCTCACAAGGCGGCGGCGCTAACCCCTGTGCTGGAGTTGAGGACCACCCCGACCCGGTGGTGAGGAGCTTGGCGGCCAAGGTAGACGGCATGTCGCAGGCCTTCGTCACCCTCTGTTCCAAAATCGATCAGCTCAAGCAGGGAGCCCCTGACAGGGCCTCCCAGGCTGAGGCATCGCAGGGAGGGAACAGAGGCGGCAGTCGCCGCGAAAGGCCTCCCAGTCGACGTGATAACCCGAGGACCCAGATGGCCTCTAGCAGCAGAGCACCACGGGGAGTTGAGGACCAACCAGGTCCTCGGGCCCAAAACGAGAGCCCCGAGAGGCGCCACTCTGAAGCTCAACGGAATCGCCGCGAGCACGACGATCAGGTGACAGTTCCACGAGATGCTCCCCCAAGAGGAGCCCGCACGGCCCCACAGCGCCGCGCAGTCCAGGATCCTTACGAGTTAAGGCACTACCTGAACGAGAGAAGGACGGCTGCCCCACCTCGAGTGGAGAACAGGCCGGAAAGAGGATGGAATCCGATGCTGCGAGAAAGCAGCGGAGGAGGGGCTAATGCGCTCCAGTCTCCATTTTCCATGGAGATCAGGACGAGGACGCTCCCCCCGAAATTCAAAATGCCCAACCTGGAGGTATACGACGGTAGCGGTGATCCCATGGACCACCTTAATCATTTCAGGGAGCACCTGAACCTCCAGGGCCTTGACGAAACAACTATGTGGCAGTGCTTCCCTTTGACCCTGAAGGGGGATGCGCGGATATGGTTTTATGGGATGCCTGCGGATTCTATCCGCGATTTTGGAGATCTGGCGACGGCCTTCCTGTCCCAGTTTGCCTCCAGCAGGAGGGTAGAGAAGCAGCCCTGGCACCTCACTCGAATCAAGCAGGGGGCCAGGGAGAGCCTGCGGGGATTCCTGGCGCGGTTTGTAGCGGAGGCCAGGCAGATCCCGAGACTGACCGATGAGGTCAAGCTGAACACCTTTCTCTCGGCCCTTGAAGGGGGTGCTTTCTTCAAGCACCTCATCCACAAAGGCCCGCAGACCTTCATAGAGGCTGAGTCTGTGGCCAGAGCTTACATTGCGGCTGAAGAGGCCAATGACGCCAAAAGGCCAGAGAGGGACGAGCTCCGTCAGCAGAAGGCCGCGGAAGGCAAAAGGAAGGCTGGGGACTACCAAGGTCCCCAGACGTCAAAAAAGCAGCACAAGGCCGGGCAGAGCTCTCGGAGAGAGCCACGACCTATACATCTTACGCCGCTGAATGACTCCCACACCAATGTCTTCATGCAGATCCGGGGAGAGAAGTTCCTGAAGTGGCCCAAAGCGCTGAAGAACCCAGAAGGTGGGGATCAGTCGAAGTACTACGACTACCACCGATCCAGGGGCCACACCACGGACGACTGCAGGACCCTGCAGAGGGAGATTGAGGAGCTCATCAGGAGGGGTTACCTCAACTGTTTCCTCCAGAGGCCCGGGCAAACCTCAGGGCCCGAGGACGGTGGAGACGCTGAACCCCCCAGGAACAGAGTGGCTGCGGGGGTCGTGAACATGATTACCAGCCGGCCAGCGGGAGAAGATGGACGTGAGCTTGCGGCAGCAAAGAGGCCGAGGACGGGGCTCAGGAGTGAAGACGATGTTATCTATTTTAGCAATAGAGACTTAGATTATGTAACTTCTCCTCACTCCGATCCCCTGGTTGTAACCGCACTCGTTTCTGACGGAGCAAATGACTACCAGATGAAACGAGTATTCGTTGATAATGGAAGCTCTTGTAATTTGCTGTATCTTGACGCTTACTTCAAATTAGGGCTTAAGAAAAACCAAATGAAGGCACCAGAAGTGCCACTCTTCGGACTGGACAATGAGCCAATGCCCGTCCAGGGTATCATCCAGTTGGAGATGACCCTGGGAACATACCCGAGAACGGCATCCAAGGTTCTCACCTTCCTCGTTGTGGACCTGCCCTCGGTCTACAATGCAATCCTCGGACGACCTTGCTTGGCTGCATTCAACGCAGTGACCTCCATCCCTCATCTCAAAATGAAGTTCCCCACCCCGTGCGGGGTGGGAGAAGTTCTCGGGGACCAATCAACCGGACGGATGTATTACCTTGGTCAGACCACGCAAGTAACACTTCCGCAGCCCATGGAAGACCTCGACCACAGGGACGAGGCCACATTACAGCACACTTAGCCAGGAGAGCCAGTAGTCCGAGTCCCACTTGATCCCACGGATCATAAAAAGTATGTCCAAATAGGGAGTTCGCTCTTAGAGACAGTTAGGGACCAACTCATCAGCTTCCTATGAGAGAATTCGGACATGCTCGCATGGTCCCCCAGTGACATGCCCGGGATCTCTCCTGAGATAATCGTTCACAAGCTGGGCGTCGATCCTCGGCACAAGCCGGTCAGACAAAAGCGCAGGAACTATTCCACTGAGAAGTTAGTGGCCATCCGCGAAGAGGTCAAGAAGCTTCTGGACGCTGGATTCATCCGAGAAGTGCAGTACCCGGACTGGTTGGCCAACGTTGTCATGGTAAAAAAGAGCAATGTGAAGTGGAGGATGTGTGTGGACTTCACCGACCTCAACAAGGAGTGCCCCAAGGACAACTTCCCATTGCCCAGGATCGACCAACTCGTGGACTCGACGTCCGGCCATGAGCTCCTAAACTTTATGGATGCATACTCCGGGTACAACCAGATCAGAATGAGTCCCGAGGACGAGGAGTACACGTCATTCATGACAGACCAATGGACATATTGCTACAAGGTAATGCCCTTTGGCCTTAAGAACGCGGGAGCAACCTATCAGCGACTTGTAAATAAGATGTTCACAGAACAGATAGGCAGGAACGTGGAGATGTACGTTGATGACATGCTCGTTAAGAGCAGGATGAGCGGCGACTATGTAGGAGACCTGGCTGAGACCTTCCGCGCACTCAGGGCCCACGGGATGAAGCTCAATCCCGGCAAATGCACTTTTGGTGTCGCCTCGGGAAAATTCTTGGGCTATATCGTATCGCATAGGGGAATTGAAGCAAACCGAGAAAAGATCCAAACGATCCTAGATATGCGGTCCCCACGGATGGTGAAGGAAGTTCAGCAGCTTACTGGGCGAGTAGCCGCCCTCTCCCGTTTCCTGGCAAAGTCAGCTGAAAAGCACCTGCCATTCTTCAAAGCCCTAAGAGGGACAAAATCTCAGGATTTTCGATGGAGTGACGACTGCGAGGTGGCATTCTGAGGACTCAAGAGCTACCTCTCGAGTCCGCCCCTCTTATCTTCTCCCCAGCAAGGCGAGGAGCTATACTTGTACCTCTCCGTATCCGACACAGCACTGAGTTCGGCGTTGGTACGAGAGCAACATGGCAAGCAGCAGCCCGTGTATTACGTCAGTAAGACTCTCGCGGGTGCCGAGACCAGATATCCCCTCACGGAGAGGGTGGCCTTAGCATTGGTCTATTCCGCGAGGAAGCTCAGGCCGTACTTTCAGGCGCACAAGATAGTAGTCCTGACGGACCAACCACCAAGGGCCATCTTACAGAGGCCAGAGATCTCTGGCCGACTGATCAAGTGGGCCATTGAACTGGAAGAATTTGACATAGAGTTCCATCCGAGACCAGCTTTAAAGGGACAGGCACTCGCGGACTTCCTCGTTGAGATGACGGCGTCGCCCAATCGCGACGAGGACCAGGCTACAGCGGAAGAGTTCAGCAGGGCGTCTACTTGGACCTTGCACGTGGACGGCTCCTCCATGAAGGATGGCTGCGGAGTAGGGATTGTCTTGCGCACACCCGAGGGATTGGAGACAAAGTACTCGCTAACCCTGGGGTTCCCGGCCACAAATAACGTCGCAGAGTACGAGGCTTTGTTGGCTGGACTCCTACTGGCCAAGGAATGCTCGGCCAAAGGATTAATCATCTATAGTGACTCCGAGTTGGTCATCAATCAGGTCCGCGGAAGCTTCGACGTCAATCATCTGTTGTGTCTCGAGAATCTGGCCGTACGTCAGCCAAAGCGCGAGAGGCTTTTTAAGCGTGCGGACGGACTGACACGGGCAACACAGAATAAGTAGAACTCGAACAGAGAAGGAGAAGTACGGGGACAGTGGGAGAACACGCTGCTTACATAGAAAACCCCTTAATCTGATGAGGGGTCAAAAATCACGGCAACGGACAAGCAGTCCGAGAAATTTCACTATTGTGGCGTAAAGATACAAGGAGTGCCTGGGAAGCTCTTCGCCTTCTCAGGGTGTTACAGTACAGGAAAAACAGATTTCTCTCCTCTTTTTCTTAGTTTCTCTTTTTAGTGGTTCTTGCTCGAGCGTAAACAGATGGATTTAGAATCAGGATCCTTCCTTAGTAGCTGAAGCGGGGTATTTATAAGGGATGTGATGCCGTAAGGGAGGCGACACGTGGCGCTGGCGTGTCAGGGCTGTCTGCCACCATCGCTACTACTGTAGGTGCGGCTGTGACAGGGACTCCTGTTGCGGCCTGCAGATTCGGCGCTCAAGCACGCATGGCCTGCAGGTACGGCGTGCCAGGGACCGTTGGTTGCAGGTGGCAGCGCGTGCCATGCAAGTCATCTGAGCTAGCACCTTGGCTAGTTTGTCTTTTCTGGAGGTCCTCGTCCTCCAATGGCTCACAGCGTCCTCTCGGATGGCCAGTGTCCTTGTCGCTTAACTTGATCCTTTAGGCGCTCGGAAATGGGTTGGTCACCTGGGCCTGATCTGGCTTACGGGCCTTTTGGGCCATCCTTCTCCTGCGATCCTCTGGGCCTGTGATTGCAATTTTGAGCCTTGGGTTCCAGGACCCATCACGAGCCCCCCATGTCAAACGGTTTGAGGACTCAGCCGTTTGACATGTCTTGTGAACATCTTCCTGCCACGATAGTCCGCGACCTTCACCTTTTGTTGACGCGAAGAACGCCCGAGGCCTTTTTGCAACTATCTTTCGCAACCGTTTTGCTTCCCCGTGGAGCATTAAATGTGACATCCGATTGATGTGACGTCGCTTCGGGAAGCCCCAAGGCCTACGCCTGCCTACTGCAAATGGGGAACCGACATGTGGGATGGCCATGATGAGGGCGCCTTTTCACTTGTTTGAAAATTTCTTTAAATCCTTTGTCGCGTCCTCATTCATTCCTCCCGTTTCTTCTCTCCTTCTTTGACGCTTTCTGAAATTCTTCACGCCGCTTCGCTTTCGTTTCTTGCTGTCATGGCTCCTGGTGTTAACGACGTTGCTTCCTCCCTTTCTTCCCAAGATCTTGAACAGATCAGGGTAAAGTATGGCATTCCGGAGTCTAACTCGATGGTGGTTCCAGGAGCCGCGGAGAGGGCGTGCAATCCTCCAGGCGGATACATTGCTGTTTACGAAGTTTACCTCAAAGGTGGACTTCGTTTCCCCGTTCCCACGGACCTTCTCCGTTTGATGAGGGAGTTAGCCGTCCCATTCGCGAGGCTCCAACCCAACGCCATCAGGTATTTGGTTTCCTTGTGCGTATTCGCACGTTGCCATAGCAAAGTTCTCGAGGCGGTCATGGTGAAGATCATGTTTTGCTTCACTCATAACCTTGACTGGATCGCCATGACCCCTCGCCCTGAGTTTGCTGAGATGAGCGGTGGGAACCTGGATTCCACCAAAAGGTGGAAGGACAGGTTCTTCTTTCTTAAGGCTGCTGAGGACTGGGAGTTTTCATCTGTATGGGGAAATGTCGCGATCAAATACGGCACCGACATTACTGACCAGGAAAGAGGAGCCGCTAAGGAGATTACGAACTTGGTGATGGCGGATCTTGGCAGCTTCAATGTGGGGAAGAAGAACATCTGATTATCCCCCAAAAAGCTGGCCGAAGCTAAGTGGGTGGCGCTACCCGGAGATTCTACCATTGCGGCTTCGAGGAAAAAGAAGAAGAAGCTAAGGAAAAGAGAGGGTTCTCTTGTTATCCGGGAGCCATCCAAGAGGCCTCTAAAGAGCCCGCGGGTTGAGGTCCTAGAGGATCCACCGAGCGTTGCTGGTGAGTCTCTATCGGATGATGACTCCGTCATCGCCCCCACGGTTAGGAAGGCCATGAGGTTGGCTTCCGGTCCATCTGTTGAGCCCGGGTCGCCCCGGCACCTTCCTCCGGTATCGAGGCCCATCCTGAGGCCTCAGCTGTCTCTGTGGGTTTTCCTTCTGATGACCCTACAGTCTTTGATGCCTCGGGGGAGGCAACCTTGGATGAGGTCGTAGAGCCTTGTGAGATAGAGGCAGCCGCCGCTGTTACCGCTGAGGATATCTTTGACATTCTTGGCTGCGATGAGGCTGAGGTCGCGGTCTTAGAGATCCCGGCCATCGTTGACGTCCCGGTAGTAGCGGAGCCCCCCATTCCTGAAGGCCCTTCCTCTGAGGCCGCCTTTGATGTTCCTACGGTGCCCGCGGAGTGCCCACTCGTGCCCGAGACCTCAAGGGAGACTGCCCCTACTCAGGATCCTGTGATTTCTCAGGTACTTCGCTACCTTCCTATTTGTCTCACTTTCTGTTGACTGCTTCTAAGTTGCTCTGGTTCCTTTTGCAGCTCCAGGATCTGATCAGTGGCCTTAGTCAACTGGTGGGCGAAATCACTCGGTCTCGTTTGGAAGCGGAGTCTTCAAGGGCCACCCAGGAAGAGAACCAGCGGCTTCACGCAGTGCTTGCTGAGGCCACCGCGGCGCTTGCTGAGGCCACCGCAAGGAGCGCTTCTTCAGAGGAAGCTCTAAGGCTCTTAGAGGTTCGATATGGCTTCCTGCAGGAACGGAACCTTCAGCTGGAGGAGGCGTCAAGGACCTCGGTGAAGGTCGCTGACATGGCCCCCATGCTGGAGGCCAAGTTCTGGGATGGCATTCATCTTTGCCGCCGGCTGATACAGGTCCTGTACCCACGGTTCCCTGCTGCTGTGTTCGATCCGCGTAACTCGAGTGCCGCGCGCCCTGAGGACGTGTATGGTCTTCGAGGCAAGCCATTTCCTGGGTCCTCGGTCCCAAGCTCCTCAGCGGGCACTCGCTCGTCAGACCAGCTAGGGACTTTGAGTCATGGAGAGGACTCTTCATCTTTAGAAGAGCGAACTGGAGCCGTTCCACCTTAAGGTCCTGGCAGGGGCTAACTTTTGTTTTTCCTTCTCCAGTTTTGTATCGGGTATCGGATATATGAATAAAAAGGAGATTCTTGAGTTTATCACAAGTGCCTCTCTTTCTCTCTCTCTCTTTTTTTTTGGACAAATTCGAGTGTTGCTTACGGCCTCCTGGGTCGCCCGGAGGAGCCCGAGTTTTTGTATGACCTATGGGGTCCGACCTCTTGGGCCGCTCGGTCACAGCCGAGTTTTTATATGACCTCTGGGGTCCGACCTCTTGGGCCGCTCGGTCACAGCCGAGTTTTTGTATGACCTCTGGGGTCTGACCTCTTGGGCCGCTCGCTCACAGCGGAGTTTTTGGTTGCTGGGGATGACCCGCCTTTTACTGGTAGTATTTTCTTAGGTGAACGGCGTTCCAGGTCCGGGGTACCCGTTTGCCCTCTTGGATGCGTAGCTTCTAAGCTCCTCCTCGAAGGATAGCCGAGACCAAAAACGGTCCTTCCCAATTTGATGAGAGCTTGTTTCTACCAGCGATTTTTCCCGTGGCTTCCACGCTTCTTAGCATGAGATCCACAACCTCGAATTGTCGCGCCTTTACTTTCTTGTTGTAATAGCGGGCCACCCGTTGCTAGTAGGCCGCTACCCTAAGCCTCGCCTGGTCACGAACTTCTTCAAGGGCATCGAGGCTTTCTCGGAGCCTCTGGCTGTTACCCGTTGCGCTGAAGCACCCAACCCGGGGGCTTGTGAGGCATACTTCTATTGGGATGACAGCTTCGACTCCATAGCAAAGACTAAAGGGGTTTCTCTCGTGGGTTCTCTCGGCGTTGTTCTGCATGACTAGAGGACCGAGGGCAATTCTTGCACCCACGAACCCTCGGAAGACTCCAGCTTGGTCTTCAGCCCATGCAAGATAGTGCGGTTTGTCACCTCTACTTGCCCATTGGCCTGCGGGTATGCCACTGACGTATGCACTAGGTTGATCCTCAGGCTTGCGCAGTACTAGGTGAATCGCTTTCCGGTAAACTGTGTCCCGTTGTCAGTTACGACGCACTCTGGTACCCCAAACCTGCATACGATATTCTGCCGGGGAAACTCCGTCGCGTTTTGCTCTGTTATTCTAGCCAGTGGAACTGCTTCTACCCATTTGGTGAAGTAATCTATTCCGACGATCAGGAACTTTCTCTGTCCGGGAGCGAGGGGAAATGGTCCTAGGATATCGAGCCCCCATTGGGCGAACGGCCATGGGGATTGTAGCGCCCGGAGATCCGTGTGGGGGCGATGGCTCATGTTGCCATGAAGCTGGCAACTTTCGCACTTACGTACAAAATCCATGGCGTCGTACTTCATCGTTGGCCAGTAGTACCCTTGCCTCATAAGCTTGAAAGCTAGGTTCTTTCTTTCAACATGGGATCCGCATATTTCGAGATGCACCTCCTGTAGGACGTATTCGGCCTCCTCTGGGGTGAGACACCTTAGGTAGGGGGCTGAGAAACCCCTTCGATACAGCTGGCCGTCCACGATTGTGTACCAGCCCGTCGTCTTCTTTACCTTCTTGGCTTCGTTCGGATCCTCGGGCAGCAAACCATCAGACAAGAACTCCAAGTAGGGAGTCATCCAGGTGCGTCCGTCCGCGACCTGTATTACCTCCTGCTCGGGGTCTTTAATGCTGGGCCTACTCAGGACTTCTTGCATCCCCCTAGCGTACTGTTCAGGATCCCCTGAAGCCGCGGCTCGCGCGAGCGCGTCGGCCTTGGTGTTTTCCTCCTGCGGGATATGGATGAACTCAGCCGTTTTGAAACCCGTGATCATGCCCTTAACCTTCAAAAGGTACCTGGATAGCTGCTTGTTGTTGACGTCGAAGCTTCCGCCAACCTGATTGACGACCAACTCGGAGTCACTATAGATGATTAGTCCTTTGGCCGAGCATTCCTTGGCCAGTCGGAGTCCAGCCAACAAAGCCTCGTACTCTGCAACGTTATTTGTGGCCGGGAACCCCAGGGTTAGCGAGTACTTTATCTCCAATCCCTCGGGTGTGCGCAAGACAATCCCTGCTCCGCAGCCGTCCTTCATGGAGGAGCCATCCACGTGCAAGGTCCAAGTAGACGCCCTGCTGAACTCTTCCGCTGTAGCCTGGTCCTCGTCGTGATCGGGCGGTGCCGTCGTCTCAACGAGGAAGTCCGCGAGCGCCTATCCCTTTAAAGCTGGCCTCGGACGAAACTCTATGTCAAATTCTCCCAGTTCAATGGCCCACTTGATCAGTCGGCCGGAGGTCTCTGGCCTCTGTAAGATGGCCCTTAGTGGTTGGTCCGTCAGGACTACTATCTTATGCGCCTGGAAGTACGGCCTGAGCTTCCTCGCGGAATAGACCAATGCTAAGGCCACCCTCTCCGCGAGGGGATATCTGGTCTCGGCACTCGCGAGAGTCTTCCTGACATAATACACGGGCTGCTGCTTGCCATGTTGCTCTCGTACCAACGCCGAACTCAGTGCTGTGTCGGATACGGAGAGGTACAAGTATAGCTCCTCGCCCTGCTGGGGAGAAGATAAGATGGGCGAACTCAAGAGGTAGCTCTTGAGTCCTCGGAATGCCTCCTCGCAGTCGTCACTCCACCGAAAATCCCGGGATTTTGTCCCTCTTAGGGCTTTGAAGAATGGCAGGTGCTTCTCAGCTGACTTTGCCAGGAAACGGGAGAGGACGGCTACTCGCCCAGTAAGCTGCTGAACTTCCTTCACCGTCTGTGGGGACCGCATATCTAGGATCGCTTGGATCTTTTCTGGGTTTGCTTCAATTCCCCGATGCGATACGATATAGCCCAAGAATTTTCCCGAGGCGACACCAAAAGTACATTTGCTGGTATTAAGCTTCATCCCGTGGGCCCTGAGCGTGCGGAAGGTCTCAGCCAGGTCTCCCACATGGTCGCCGCTCATCCTGCTCTTAACGAGCATGTCATCAACGTACACCTCAACGTTCCTGCCTATCTGTTCTGTGAACATCTTATTTACAAGTCGCTGATAGGTCGCTCCTGCATTCTTGAGGCCAAAGGGCATTACCTTGTAGCAATATGTCCCTTGGTCTGTCATGAATGACGTGTGCTCCTCGTCCTCGGGACTCATTCTGATCTGGTTGTACCCGGAGTACGCATCCATGAAGCTTAGGAGCTCATGGCCGGACGTCGAGTCCACGAGTTGGTCGATCCTGGGCAATGGGAAGCTATCCTTGGGGCACGCCTTGTTGAGGTCGGTGAAGTCCACACACATCCTCCACTTCCCATTGCTCTTTTTTACTATGACAACGTTGGCCAACCAGTCCGGGTACTGTACTTTCCGGATGAATCCAGCGTCTAGAAGCTTCTTGACCTCTTCGCGGATGGCCACTAACTTCTCAGTAGAATAGTTCCTACGCTTTTGTCTGACCAGCTTGTGCCGAGGATCGACGCCCAGCTTGTGGATGTTGATATCAGGAGAGATCCCGGGCATATCACTGGGGGACCATGCGAACACGTCCGAATTCTCTCGTAGGAAGCTGATGAGTTGGTCCCTAACTGTCTCTGAGAGCGAACTCCCTATTTGAACATACTTTTCCTGATCCGTGGGATCAAGTGGGACTCGGATTACTGGCTCTCGTGGCTGAACGTGCTGTAATGTGGCCTCGTCCCTGAGGTCGAGGTCTTCCATGGGTTGCGGAAGTGTTACTTGCGTGGTCTGAGCCAGGTAACACATCCGTCCGATTGACTGATCCCCGAGGACTTCTCCCACCCCGCACGAGGTGGGAAACTTCATTTTGAGATGAGGGATGAAGGTCACTGCGTTGAATGCGGCCAAGCAAGGTCGTCCGAGGATTGCATTGTAGACCGAGGGTAGGTCCACAACGAGAAAGGTGAGAACCTTGGATGCCGTTCTCGGGTATGTTCCCAGGGTCACCTCCAACTGGATGATACCCTGGACGAGCACTGGCTCATTGTCCAGTCCATAGAGTGGCCCTTCTGGTGCCTTCATTCAGTTTTTCTTAAGCCCTAATTTGAAGTAAGCGTCAAGATACAGTAAATTACGAGAGCTTCCATTATCAACGAATACTCATTTCATATGGTAGTCATTTGCTCCGTCAGAAACGAGTGCGGTTACAACTAGGGGATTGGAGTGAGGAGAAGTTACATGATCTAAGTCTCTACTGCTAAAATAGATAACATCGTCTTCACTCCTGAGCCCCGTCCTCGGCCTCTTTGCTGCCGCAAGCTCACGTCCATATTCTCCCGCTGGCCGGCTGGTAATCATGTTCACGACCCCCGCAGCCACTCGGTTCCTGGGGGGTTCAGCGTCTCCACCATCCTCGGGCCCTGAGGTTTGCCCGGTCCTCCGGAGGAAACGGTTGAGGTAACCCCTCCTGATGAGCTCCTCAATCTCCCTCTGCAGGGTCCTGCAGTCCTCCATGGTGTGGCCCCCGGATCGGTGGTAGTCGCAGTACTTCGACTGATCCCCACCTTCCGGGTTCTTCAGCGCTTTGGGCCACTTCAGGAACTTCTCTCCCCGGATCTGCATGAAGACATTGGTATGGGAGTCGTTCAGCGGCGTAAGATGTATAGGTCGCGGCTCTCTCCGGGAGCTCTGCCCGGCCTTGTGCTATTTTTTCGACGTCTGGGGGCCTTGGTAGTCCCCAGTCTTCCTTTTGCCTTCCACGGCCTTCTACTGAGGGAGCTCGTCCCTCTCTGGCCTTTTGGCGTCATTGGCCTCTTCAGCCGCGATGTAAGCTCTGGCCACAGACTCAGCCTCTATGAAGGTTTGCGGGCCTTTGTGGATGAGGTGCTTGAAGAAGGCACCCCCTTCAAGGGCCGAGAGGAAGGCGTTCAGCTTGACCTCGTCGGTCAGTTTCGGGATCTGTCTAGCCTCCGCTACAAATCGCGCCAGGAATCCCCGCAGGCTCTCCCTGGCCCCCTGCTTGATTCGAGTGAGGTGCCAGGGCTGCTTCTCTACCCTCCTGCTGGAGGCAAATTGGGACAGGAAGGCCGTTGCCAGATCTCCAAAATTGCGGATAGAATCCGCAGGCATCCCATAAAACCATATCCGCGCATCCCCCTTCAGGGTCAGAGGGAAGCACTGGCACATGGTTGTTTCGTCAAGGCCCTGGAGGTTCAGGTGCTCCCTGAAATGGTTAAGGTGGTCCATGGGATCACCGCTGCCGTCGTATACCTCCAGGTTGGGCATTTTGAATTTCGGGGGGAGCGTCCTCGTCCTGATCTCCGTGGAAAACGGAGACTGGAGCGCATTAGCCCCTCCTCCGCTGCTTTCTCGCAGCACCGGATTCCATCCTCTTTTCGGCCTGTTCTCCACTCGAGGTGGGGCAGCCGTCCTTCTCTCGTTCAAGTAGTGCCTTAACTCGTAAGGCTCCTGGACTGCGCGGCGCTGTGGGGCCGTGTGGGCTCCTCTTGGGGGAGCATCTCGTGGAACTGCCTCCTGATCGTCGTGCTCGCGGCGGTTCCGTTGAGCTTCAGAGTGGCGCCTCTCGGGGCTCTCGTTTCGGACCCGAGGACCTGGTTGGTCCTCAACTCCCCGTGGTGCTCTACTGCTAGAGGCCACCTGGGTCCTCGGGTTATCACGTCGACTGGGAGGCCTTTCGCGGCGACTGCCGCCTCTGTTTCCTCCCTACGATGCCTCAGCCTGGGAGGCCCTGTCGGGGGATCCCTGCTTGAGCTGATCAATTTTGGAACAGAGGGTGATGAAGGCCTGCGACATGCCGTCTACCTTTGCCGCCAAGCCCCTCACCACCGGATCGGGGTGGTCCTCAACTCCAGCACAGGGGTTAGCGCCGCCGCCTTGCGAGGCCACCTCTTTGGGGGGGTGCGCTTGCTTGCGCCCTCGTGTTCATCATTTCAAGATTCGAAACTTGGGTTGTTGCGTACTTGTGAAAAACATACTTTCAGTCGCTTCCCACAAACGGCGCCAATGTTGCGTCCGGAGAACCTGGCAGTACGTCAGCCAAAGCGCGGGAGGCTTTTTAAGCGTGCGGACGGACAGACACGGACAACACATAATAAGTAGAACTCGAACAGATAAAGAGAAGTACGGGGACAGTGGGAGAACACACTGTTTACGTGGAAAACCCCTTAATCTGATGAGGGGTGAAAAACCACGGCAACGGACAAGCAGTCCGAGAAGTTTTACTATTGTGGCGTAAAGATACAAGGAGTGCCTGGGAAACTCTTCGCCTTCTCATGGTGTTACAGTACAGGAAAAACAGATTTCTCTCCTCTTTTTCTTAGTTTCTCTTTTTAGTGGTTCTTGCTCGAGCATAAACAGATGGATTCAGAATCAGGATCCTTCCTTAGTAGCTGAAGCGGGGTATTTATAAGGGATGCGATGCCGTAAGGGAGGCGACACGTGGCGCTGGCGTGTCAGGGCTGTCTGCCACCATCGCCACTACTGTAAGTGCGGCTGTGACAGGGACACCTGTCGTAGCCTGCAGATTCGGCGCTCAGGTACGCATGGCCTGTAGGTACGGCGTGCCAGGGACCGTTGGTTGCAGGTGGCAGCGTGTGCTATGCAAGTCATCTGAGCTGCCGCCTTGGCTATTTTGTCTTTTCTGGTGGTCCTCGTCCTCCAATGGCTCACAGCGTCCTCTCGGATGGCCATTGTCCTTGTCGATTAACTTGATCCTTTAGGCGCTCGAAAATGGGTTGGTCACCTGGGCCTGATCTGGCTTACGGGCCTTTTGGGCCATCCTTCTCCTGCGATCCTCTAGGCCTGTGATTATAATTTTGGGGCTTGGGTTCCAGGACCCATCAATTTCAAATGATTATTTAGGATACAAAATGTTTGAATAATATTCTACAAATATATTTTGAGTATATAAATAATGCTAGCTAAGCTACCTAGCAAGTTATAGAAAACATCCCGTTAAACAATTGATTTGTTGGGACTCCTTAGTTATAAGAACGACTAAATACTAGCCGGAGGTTCAATCATATGAGAAGGTGTGTGCCACCAAGAGGGCCGCAACAACTGTTAATTAAACATGTTGTTTGAAAGAAAATCTCTACAATCTAACCAGCACGAGAAAACCCATTACATTCATGATCTTTCGAGTTATTGTTTGAATGTTTGGGAAAATATGATGCAGTGGCATGGCGCAATATATACGAACCGCTGAGCTTATCCCAAGGACTTATCAAAATGTTCCAATGAGGGAAAATATTAAAGGCTCATCCAAAAGCAGTGCTTTTGGAGAGAGAGATGCCCTCCTTTGCATATTGCCAAGAGAGAGCCCACAGGAGTAACAAAGATGCTGCTGGTCACTCAACCAATAGAATAACTTACGTAGGGGTTAATAGACTTCATCAATTTATATAAATATGAAGCCCCACAACTTAAAATGGGCATTTTTCTTTTCATTTTTTTTTTTTTTTTTTGCCTAAGATTAATCAGCATTCGCAGAATCATAATGTTGAAAACACAAATCATGCAGCCTTTAAGCCCACATCACTGAGAGGTCAAAGGAATGTTCTCAAATAACCTTCTCCCAGTTTCAAATTTTTAGGCATCGAGCACAGTCTTTCAAAGCCTCTCTCTTCCTTCACTTTCATGATATTTAGTTTGACTTAATCTTAACTGACTTTATCTTCAAAAAGTAAATTGATGCGTTAGTTTTAAACTTTTGAACCTTTAATTTGGTTTGTAGTATATAGAATCCAACTTGTAAAATCTAAGAACACAACAACGAATCTTATGGGCCATAGTTGAATTCACAATACACACGAGTAACTAATTTGTAAGCAAACTATCACGATGGCGTTTTTTTTTTCTACCTCCTGTTCCAAAAACCCGTGAAAAATATTAATTGCACTTTCCTCTGGGTCTTTCATTGTTTGTTAATTCAGGCAAGGCTATAAGTGTGTTTGGGTTCGGCACTTGGATCCATCTGATCCGGTAGTGACAGAAAACTCGAACCCCTATCATCGTCAGCCACCATTTGGTAAAAATAAGGAATACAAGAGATATACAGTATTTTTTTACGTGGAAATCCCTTCTCAACTAACGGGATAAACCACGAGACAGGTCTATACCTGCCCTACAAAACCAACTGTCCGCTACATCAGCTGCCAACTTTTCATAGTATCCTTGGGCCATTCTTCAACAGGTCAACCCTCTGTTGACCATCTTCTGCTGTCCGTCAGTGCACTAACAGCCGCACGCCCATTTGCCTCATTTTGTCGGTAAGTGCATTGATCGACAAAATGCACCAAGGCTTCCACTTGCCTTCCATTTGCAACTGTGGCCGTTTTGGACAAACCGGCCATTTTGCCCATACCTGGCAAAATGGCGTAACCGTACAAAATGGAGCAACTAGCCATTTTGCCCCAAACCTGACACCGTAGCATACAAGAATCCCATATCGGCATTTCTTCACCAAACCTAGCAAGATTGCATTTTTTCCAACTGCTCAAAACCGGTCAAAAGTATACTGGTATCTCCTCTCACAGGGAGTCGATTTTCCATCCTAGCCAGAATGCCCAAATCAGCCAAATGGCCATCCTGCCATTTTTCCCATTCAGCCACTTGTGCTGCAAATCGATCAAAATGGCATTCCAGGCAAAATGCTCCAAACCGACATTTTGCCTTCTTCATTCCGCCAAAATGCATTCCAGGCGAAATGCCATTCCAGTATTTTGCTGCAAACCGCCCAAAATGGACATTCTAAGCAAAATGTCATTCCGGCATTTTGATGCAAACTGCCCAAAATGGGCATTCCGGGCAAAATGGCCAACCTTCCATTTTGCTCAACCCTAGCGTTTTGTCTTTCTTAGCCGGTCAACATGTTGACCGGCCATTTTCCACTTTGGCTTTCCGCGCACTGTCAGCCGTCTGTGCATCTGCCATTTGCCTTCTTCAGTCCGCGGAATCCACTATGTTCGGGGAGTGCCTTCCTGGCCTGTCAATCCATTGACCTGCCATTTTGCCAACCGTAAAACCTGCGCGCCTTAGCCGGCCGTGCATCTCCATCCAGTCAACCGTCATTGACCGATCTTTTTCTTCCTGGCAGTCAACCATTTGACCAGTCATTTCCTGCACAAGTCCTCGAGCCATATCTCCACGAAGCCTTTGGCCCGTTGTTGTAGCCAGCCCTCGGGCCTTCTACTGCATAAAGTCCTCGACCCTTCTACTACAACACTCAGCACAAATCCTGTACAATCTCAGATGACGTCTCTGTTTGTTGAGAACCTATAAGAAAGTGACTAAAACCCAATAAACTTCCCATCACGACTTTGTGGGGAACATTTGCCCTTTACCCGGTGACCGTTTTCGCTTGCCTTCCGACAACTTCCCCTCAATTGGGAACCCCAACGTTGGCCTCTATAAGAATGATGCCTTCTTCCGCTCTCCACTAAACTTGGAGTACTCCAACTACCCTTCAGTTTCTTCCCCACAGTCGAATCATTCTGCCTTGCCTTCGCTACCTCAGGTTCACCGTTGGCCCTGCTGACTCCGCTGTTGGCCTTGCTAATTTCGCTCTTGGCCCTACTAGTTTCGCCCTTGGCCCTGCTGAGGTCCGCTGTACTTTCACTGTTTTCTTTTAGCTCCACGCTAAATGGCAAACTCATTCATAATGAAACGAGAATTTTCACTTTAACGGCCGCAGACTTCGGCGGCTGCACTTCTGCGGTACTTCACTCGGCGGCTTCCATCTACAACACTTTACTTCCCCCGGCAACAGGTCAGCACCTCCGCAGGTAGTCCTTTCCGGTCAGCACCCTCCACACGTACTCCTTGTCAGGCCTGGGCCGATCTCAGCTATCTCTAAGACCACTTGTTGTGGTTCAAATGACTCGGATTCACTTGATCCGGTAGCAGCGAAAAACTCAAATCCCCGTCATCGTCAGCTACCATTTAGTAGAAACAAGTAATAGAAGAGATACACAATATTTTTTACGTGGAAACCCCTTCTTAACTAAAGGAAAAAACTACGGGATAAACTCTAAAAATATTTTACTATATAAAATGTGGTTACAAAAAACCTCGAGATAGAGTACAAGCAATCTACCCTGCTATAAAAGCCCCCCAAAGAACTGAGAATAATAAAAACCTTTCCAAAGTAAGGAAACTCTCATTCTCTCTTATCTCACTGTTTTTCTTCTCTTTTTCCTTTCATCATGGTACTCTCTACTCACAAATATTTTATAAATGTGGTGAAACGACAACCACCGTTTCACTCCGCACAAATGTGGCCGACTACACAAATCCCTGGCTACACAAGCCCCAGTGAATGCTCGCCCATGATGATTTCTCACTCACCCATCGTCACTCCCATGGCGCCTTGCGCACTTGGTGTTTTCACATACATCACCGCATGCTCAACATGCATATATATATTGATTTACCCGGAGATCATCAACAAATAAGCAGGTTGCTATGTGGACAAACGCCTGTCACCTAGTTCTATAACCTACCAACAACTTTGCCCACTAACTCTATAGCCTGTCACCTGCATAGACAGCGCATGCACTGACAGATCTGCTACCTGCTCTACAAAATTAACTATCCGTCACATCAGCTGCCAGCTTTCCACAGTATCCTTGGGCCATTCTTCAGCCGGTCAACTCTTTGTTGACTGTTTTCTGCTATCCGTCGGTGTACCAATAGCCGCGCACCCATTTGCCTCATTTTTCCGGTCAGCGCATTGACCGACAAAACGCACCAGGGCTTCCACTTGCTTTCCATTTGCAATCTTGGCAATTTTGGACAAACTGGCCATTTTACCCATACCTAGCAAAATTGTGTAACCGGACAAAATGATGCAACCAGCTATTTTGCCCCAAACCTGACACTGTAGCATACTGGAATTTCATATCGGCATTTCTTCACCAAACCTGGCAAGACTGCATTTCTGCCAACTGATCCAAACCAATCGAAAGCATACCGGTATCTCCTCTCATAGGGAGCCGATTTTTCATCCCGGGCAAAATGCCCAAACTAGCCAAATGGCCATCCTTCCATTTTGCCCATTCCACCACTTGTGCTACAAATCGGTCAAAATGGCATTCAGGGCAAAATGCTCCAAACCGGCATTTTGTCTTCATTTCGGGCAAAATGCCCATTCTAGCATATTGCCTTCTTCATTCTACCAAAATGCATTCCAGGGAAAATGCCATTCTGATATTTTGCTGCAAACTGCCCAAAATGGGCATTCCGAGCAAAATGGCCAACCTTCCATTTTTCCCAATCCCTGTATTTTGTCTTCCTTGGCCGGTCAACGCGTTGATCGGCTATTTACCATTTTGGCCGTCCGTGCATTGTTAGTCGTCTGTGCACCTGCCATTGGCCTTCTTCAGTCCGTGGAATCCATTATATCTGCGGAGTGCCTTCCTGGTAAGTCAACCCTTTGATTGGCCATTTTTCCAACCATAAAACTTGCATGCCTTAGCGAACCGCACACCTCTATCTGATCAACTTTCGTTGACCAGTTTTTTTCTTCCTAGCTGTCAACCCTTTGATCGGCCATTTCCTGCACAGGTCCTCATGGCATATCTCCATGAAGCCCTCGGCCCTTTGTTGCAGTCAGTTTTTGGGCCTTCTATTGCATAAAGTCCTTGGCCTTTCTGTTGAGGCACTCAACACAAATCCTGTGTAATTTCAGATGACATCTCCGTTTGTTGAGCACTCACAATGGAATGACCAAAACCCAACAAATTGGTGATATAAATATTCTACAAATGTAAGGATACATGATGAAAGAGATGCTACAAAACATGCTAAAATGTTGACATATTTTTCTCCAATAGTTGAAAATGAGAGAAGAAAGGGCTGCTTCACCAAGAGAGATTCAACCCCTGGATTTCATATGGTCTTACCGCCTCTGAATTTTGCCAGATTCACCCTCTGATCTGCAACAGAAGCCCCTAGGGCCAGAGAATAGACTATATATGATGAGTTACCAAAGCATAACCAACAGCAACTTGTTATCAACAATGGAGAGAAATCATTTACTCAATCGCATAACTCAAGCAGCTTGCATAAATACAAGTTATGGAGCCGGTTTCAGCGAATACCAGCTAGTTGTGAAGCTTGCATTAAAGGCAGGCCTCTTCAAGCCCCTCTACTCTGATATTGTGGCATTGTTGTTAGCTCAGATGACTATATCGCCAAGGCTTTTCCGCTTCTCGTCTCTCTAGCTCCGTTGCAACTCAGTTTTGTGGCTGCTGCTCACTCATCTCTATTGTTATTATAATAGTGGCTCGCTATGCCTTTTTGTGGACAGGCACAGAAGTTGGAGCCATCTTAATAATAGTGGCTTATTGAGGCTCAGTCAGCCAGTTCTCGAGGCTCAGTCTGCTAGTTCTCCACAACCGATAGCTTCTCTCTGCTCTTTCCTCAAGCACTACCTGTTGGAGATCACTCCCGTGTGAAAGTCTTTGTGACCGAAGGATTTGGACGGAGCACATATGTGTGCTAAGAGGAAGAAATTTTGGTCAACTATGTTGACCAAAATCTTTTGGACAGTCAACTCTGTCGGTCAAAATATTAACCGAAAAAATTAAGAGATGACTAACTCTACTGAAAAAATAGGATGGACTACTTTGACCGATCAACGATATGATTGACCGGCCAATATGAGAGGACGGTCAATAGAGTTGATCGGCTGAATATAAAAGGTCTGAATGACTGACAAATCCTAAAAAGTTATACAATTGACCTACACGATTGGGTAATTGGTAGATATCATTCTTGGGATTCCAAAGGCTGATAGGTTTGTAGGAGCAGGCATGCGTCGCCTGCTGCAAGATAGGGCATACGCATGCATGCAGACCTTAAAAGTTGAGTGCCAACCACAAGTTAGGTTATAGTGAAAGACATATGTATATATGTGTGTATATGTACACCCAGTAGAATATAAAGAAAGAAGGAGAAGGAGAAGACACCGGATAAGTTGAGAGAATAGTGTGTTTATAAGCAGAGATGAGAGAAAGTAAAAGAAAGAGAGCTGTGAGAAGAAAACAAGTGTGAGGGCTTTGTTTATTTTTGCTCTGTTCTTATTTTTACATCATATAATTTTTCTCATACTTAGTGATCTTTTTGTAGATTTAGTGTCCTGTGATTTGTTTCTTATTTCAGAAGGAATTTTTACGTAAAAATTTGGTATTCATTTCTCTTCCCTTATCTCTACTTCACTGCTTGTGTGCTTTATCAGTTGGCTGCCCATTCCGGGCAACAGAGAAATTGTTCCTATATCCTGGTCAGTTGGCCAGCCGTTGTCTCAACAAGTAGTATTAGAGATAGGTTGATAATTTTATCTGAATGGCATCATCATCTTCAAAGAATTTGCCATTCAGTGTAGAATAGTTTAATGGGTAGAGTAACTTTATCATTTGGCAGGAGAGGGTGAAGAATATCATGACTAGAGAATAAACAATTAAAGCATCGAAGAAGGAGGAAGATAAGTCAGAGAGCCTATCAGTGGAGGATTGGAAAAATAAATGAGATCTTGTCAATTGCACTATCAAATTATGCCTGGTGGATAACATGTTTCAGGAGGTCCTTAGCTTGACTGATCTGGTGGAGGTGTAGGAGAAGTTGGAGAGCCGATATAAGTCTAAATCCTTGACAACCAGGCTACATATAAGGAAGCAGTTTTATAGTCTGTAATTGTCAGAAGGTGGCAGCTTTAAAAAGTATTTGGATAACTTTAATCGGATTGTAACACATATATCTGCCCTTAATAAGGTAATCAAGGAGGAAGACAAGGTATTGGTACTGCTGGCCTCTCTGCCAGTTGCTTATTACCATATTGTCACTACGCTACTGTTTAGAAAAGATACTCTGAAACTGGACGAGGTCGTCGCTTCCTTACTCATGAATGAGTCAAGGCGGTCACAAGGGGCTTCGACGTCTTCTCATAGTGAAGTACTTGTGACCGAGTATAGGGGACGGAGTAGAGGACGAAGCCAGAAGCCTGGAGAGAAAGGACGCAGCAAATCTCGTTCAAGGTATCAAAACTTTGATAGCCATCAATATGGTAAAAAGGGCCACATCAAGAAGTAATACTTCAAGTTGAAGTTTAAGAATGTGGAAAATGAGAAAGGAGAAAAGGGACGAATTGAGGACAAGTCCTCCATCTCAGTGGTCACAGGAAGCGATCTCTTGGTGACATATGAGGAGAACGTGGCAAACCTGACGGACGAAGAATCCGGTTTGGTAATTGATTCTGGTGCCACCTTGCATGCCACGTCAAGAAGGGGATTGTTCACATCCTACACTCCTGGGGACTTTGGAGTGATAAAAATAGGTAATAAAGGAACATCCCAAATAATTGGTAAGGGTGACGTTGTGTTGGTTGCCAATAATGGGACAAAACTGGTGTTAAAGGATGTTCGACATATTCCTGACATCAGGCTCGATATCATCTCAATTAGTCGGCTGAATGATGAAAGTTATTGTAACATCTTCTGTGAAGGTGAGTGGAAACTCACGAGAGGACCTCTGGTAGTGGTAAGAGGGAAAATGTGCTCCAGCCTGTACATCATGAAGGCATTCGCAATGTCGGAGATATAAATGCTGCAACCAATAAGGAAACCGAGAACTTGTGGCATAGGAGGTTGGGCCACATGAGTAAACGCGGACTGCATCATTTGGCTAGGAAGGGCTTTATTTTCGGAGTAAAGGAGGACGGACTGAGGAAGTGTCATCACTGCTTGGCCGACAAACAACGAAAAGTCTCATTTCATGGAGACTTGTCTGCTCTAAAAGCAGAACTGTTTGAACTCATCCACACAAAAGTGTGTAGATCATTCAAAGAGAAGTTATTTGGTGGAACTCAATATTTTATCTTTTTTATTGATGATTGTTCCAGAAAGCTGTGAGTCTATCAACTAAAAACCAAGGACCAAGTCCTTGGTATATTTGAGCAATTTTATGCCCTTATTAAGCGATAGACGAGGAAGAAAATGAAGGTCATCCGAAGCAACAACGGCGGTGAATACATAGGGTCCTTTGATATCTATTGCCGGTTAGATAGTATTAGGCATCAGAAAACACCTCCAAAGAGACCACAGTTGAACGGAGTTGTTGAGCAGATGAACCACACACTTTTAGAAATAGTGTGGAGTATGCTTTCTGAAGCTGAGCTTCCTGGACACTTCTAGGCCAAAACACTGAAGACGGCGGCCTATATTATAAATAGGTCACTCAGTAAACCCTTGAAGGGTGAAGTATCGGAGAAGATCTGGTCGAACAAGGAGCCATCTTATAATCATCTACGGGTGTTTGGATGTAAAACCTTTGTCCATGTCTCAAATGATGAAAGGATAAAGTTGGAGCCAAAGACGATACAGTGAGTCTTTTGGGTTACGGGAAAGATGAGCTGGTCATAAATTTTATGATCTTGCTAGAAAAAGTCTTATCCGGTCAAGGGACGTAACCTTCGTCGAAGACAAAACGATCAAGGATATTGGCAGAAAAGCTAAGTGTGATGGTGAGCAGACGGACAAAGTAAGTGTCGAAATTATCCGTCCGGTATCTCTGGAAGACAAGGACAATAGTCCTAAGGCGGTCGATTATAATTGAGAGGAAATAATGACTCATAATGAAGATCAGGATGAAGTCATCCCTCAACCGACCAAGGATCTGCCCATCAGACAATCCTCATGAAACAAATGGCCGTCCGTCTGTCTGTCACCTGGTGAGTATGTTATACTCATTGATGTCGGAGAGCCTGAAACTTATGAAGAGGATATGGAGGACAAGAACAAGGAGAAATGGCTGGAAGCCATGAAGAATGAAATGTGTTCTCTCCATGAAAATCACACGTTTGATTTAGTCAAGCTTCCTAATAGGAAGAGAGCCTTAAAGAACAAGTAGGTCTTTCGACTGAAGACGTCCGAGGACACTACGCAGCCAAAATATAAGGCACAGCTAGTGGCAAAAGGCTTTAGTTAACGAAAGAGAGTTAATTTTGATGAGATCTTTACTCCAGTGGTGAAGATGTCTTCTATAAGGGTTGTATTGGATTTAAAAGCCACCCAAAATTGGGAAGTGTATCAGATGGATGTCCAGACAGCCTTTCTTCATGGTGATTCGGAAGAGAAAATCTATATGGAGTAGCCTGAAGGGTTCAACCCTATAGGAAAGGAGCAACTAGTCTGTCGTCTATGGAAAAGCCTATATGAGTTGAAACAGGCTCCGAGACAATGGTACAAGAAGTTCGAATCAATCATGACTAGTTAAGGATATCGGCGAACTACTTGTGATCATTGTGTCTTTGCACGGAGGTTTTCAGAAGACGACTTTGTTATCCTTCTCCTTTATATGGATGACATGTTGATTGTTAGGTAAAACAGTGGTCGGATAAAGAAGTTGAAGGAGCAACTTGGGCAATCCTTTGCCATGAAAAACCTTTGACTGGCGAACCAGATTCTTGGGGTTAGAATCATTCGCGATCGAGAGGTAGGAAAATTATGGTTGTCCCAAGAAAACTATTTTAAAAAGATGCTCCAATGATTCAATATGGATAAGTCCAAGCCTATCAGCACTCCATTTACGAATCATCACAAGTTGAGTAGTCGCCAGCGTCCACCTTCAGACGAAGAAAAAGCATACATGAGAGGTGTTTCCTACTCCTCAGCCGTAGGAAGCCTCATGTATGCTCTGGTATGCACCAGGCCGGACATAGCATACGCTGTTGGCATAGTCAGCCAGTTTCTGTCCAATCCAGGGAAGGAGCACTGGTCCGCGGTGAAGTAAATTATGAGATATATTCGAGGAATTTTCAAGAGGTGCTTGTGTCTTGGAAGTGACAAACCTCAGTTGGTAGGCTACTCGGATGCTGATATAGCCGGAGACGTTGACAGTCACAAATCCACTTCAGGATACTTTGTGAAATTTGCAAGATGAGCAGTCTCCTAGCAGTCCAAGTTATAAAAATGTGTCGATCTTTCCACTACTGAAGTCGAGTACATTGCCATGACAGAAGCTTGCAAGGAGATGTTGAGGATGAAGAAGTTCGTTCAAGAATTGAGCCTTGAACAAGAAAAGTATGTGGTACTCTGTGACAGTCAGAGTGTCATTCATCTTGGCAAGAACTCCTCACTCCATTCCAAATCAAAGCATATTGATATGCGATATCATTGGGTGAGAGATGTACTAGAGGCCGGTCTACTGTCACCAGAAAAGATTGATAATGAAGAGAACGGGGCAGATATGTTGTCCAAGATTCTACCGAAGGGGAAGAATAAAGCATACTACAGGCTAGTCAGGATGATAGATTTAACTTCCTTACGGTCGTGAGGGGAAGTTTGTTGGAGATCACTCCCATGTGGAAGTCCTCATGATCGAAGGACTTGGACGGAGCACGTATGTGTGCTAAGAGGAAGAAATCCTAGTCAACTATGTTGACCAAAATCTTCTGAACGGTCAACTCTGTTGGTCAAAATGTTGACCGAAAAAGTCATGAGATGACTAACTCTGCTGAAGAAATAGGGCAGACTACTTTGATCGGTCAACGATGTGATTGACCGGCCAATATGAAAGGATGGCCAACAGAGTTGACCTGCTAAATATGAAAGGTTTGAATGACTGACAAATACTAAAAATGTATACAGTTGACCTACCCGATTGGGTAGTTGGTAGATATTATTCTTGGGACTCCAAAGACTGATCGGTTTATAGGAGTAGACATGCGTCGCTTGCTGCAGGACAGGGTGTGCCCATGCATGTAAACCTTGAAAGTTGAGCACCAACCACCAAGTTGGTTATGGTAAGGGACATGTGTATATATGTGTGTATATGTACACTCAGTAGAATATAGAGGAAGAAGGAGAAGAGACCGGATAAGTAGAGAGAAGTGTGTGTGTGTAAAATAGAGAGGAGAGAAAGTAAAAGAAAGAGAGCTGTGAGAAGAAAACAAGTGTGAGGGCTTTGTTTGTTTTTTTCCTGTTCTTATTTTCGCTTCCTGTAATTTTTCTCATGCTTAGTGATCCTTTTGTGGACTTAGTGTCCCGTGATTTTTTCTTATTTTAGAAGAAATTTTCACGTAAAAATTTGGTGTTCATTTCTCTTCTCTTATCTCTACTTCACTACTTATGTGTTTTATCAGTTGGCCGCATATTCCGACCAATAGAGAGATTGTTCCTGTATCCTGATCAGTTGGCCGCCCGTTGTCCGCCAACATCACCTTCCCTTGACTAAGCTGCTCTATGATTTTTAAGATGGGATAATATATGTGACTTAGTTTGATAATCTCTTATAGTTATTCTAGCTAAAACAACCAATAGAACCATTCCAACCAATATGCCCAACACCGACCCTAACTCAAAACCGTCGTAACTTTCTTAAAGGATAGTCTATAAATAAGATAATTTGTTTGACATTTGGGGATGATAAGAATATAAAATTTAGCATAAAGATTAAGTTTAATACAATATCGTTTAACTTTAATTTAAAGTTCTATAGTTTGGTTTTATTAATACATAACACAACCAAACAAAAATTGCCATTAATAATGACTAATGGTTGAGCTGTCTTGTTTGGCACCCAGGACGGGATAGGGAATCTTGCTTCTCTAAAAGAAGCAGGACCTCCTACTTCTCCTATCTAAACCATTGAATTAAAAAAAAAATC